>PJEN01004156.1:81182-150664 GCA_004024605.1 Pteronura brasiliensis | reverse complement strand
GGGAGAGAAAGAGGAGGGAGAGGGAGGAGGAAGGGAATGCGGGGGTGGAGGAAAGGGAGGAGGAGGGGGAAGGGGATGAGGGAAGCTGGGGAGAGGGGGTAGAGGAGGAAGGGGAGGAAGGCCGGTGGGAGCTTAGAGTCAGCCGCAGAGGGATGTCCGCACAGATCTGCTCCTGTCTCCCCTTCTCCCTCTCTGGGCAAAGTCGTGGTGGGTTTCGTCAGAATAAACAACACGCGAGTCTGGCCGTGTCCGTGCCGAGGGCGTCTGCACTGGCGGTGAGCAAGGGCACCCCAGCCGTGACTGCAGCGTCCCTGGGAGAGGGCAGCAGCCCTCGGAGGGCAGGGAGGCCCTTTCTGGGGAAGGCGGCTGCTTTGTGAGGCACAAGAGCGTGTCTCCCCTCGCCCAAGAGGCCGTGAGTCCCCACCCCGAAGCAGCTGCTAGATGGGGACTGTCACATGCGTACTTCCGGCAGAGGCGGTCATGCCCACTTCGGATCAGGAATTACGTGACCACACTCCCGGGAGAGCTGGCGGGGCCTCGGGTGGCCTTTGTGGGAAAGGCTCACGGGCTCTGGCTTTACCAGACCCTCAGACCCGTGGCTGGAAGAGCCGCGGGGACGCGCAGGGTCTGTGTGTGTGGGGAGCTCGCTCACCACCCTGTCCCCGCTGCTCCCCAGGTGACCCCACTCCCCAGGTGGTTCGGACGGGCCTCCCTCCCTCTCACAGCTGCGTGGACACCCGCCCGCACACACTGGCCACTGCTGCTGCTGACGGGCACCTGTGCCTCCAGCCTCTTCCCTCTGCTCCCTGAGGGCCCCAGACCACGGCCAGCTCGGGTCCTCGTCACACACACGGACACACGCAGGGACATGCCACATGCGCTGGCACAGACACACTCAGACACACACCCAACACACACACACAGAGGAAGGCACCTGACAGACACACGGAGACGCACACAACAGGCACACCTACACACGCACACACACGTACACTTCTTGGCCGCACGGACAGACTGGGTGTCTGATCCTTGGAGAGCTGCTTTCTATCCCAGCAGAAGGGAACGTGCTGTAAGACACTTCCACAAATCGGAGCACGGTTCTCTGCCCCAATGAGGTGAGTGTGAAGCCCGGACGAGAGGGCACCGTGACACGGAGCTTCTGGGGGGACCTCTGCTTGTCTGTGTGGGTGCAACTGGCTTGAGGAGCCTCTGGATTTTACTCCATAGCCAGACTCGCATCCTAAGCTGGGTGAGGCCGACCCCGTGCTAATTCCCAACTCTGCCCCTGCTCCTGACGGGCCCCGAGCACGTCCCAGCCTCTCGGTTCCAAACCTCAGCTAAGTGAGCTGGCGGCTGAGACAAGGCCACGGATGAAAAACACCACCCCACGGTGTTTGTGTGCGGGCAGCGTGCGGGCCCGAGAACAAACGGGTGTGAGGACACGCGTGTGTGGCGGCGGCCCAGGCGGGTGGACCAGCCCAGCGGGGCACACGCAGCCGCGCAGCCTGGACCTTCCGTCCGCAGCCTGGGTCCCCTTCAGCCTTAGCTGCGCGTGTGAGGCAGCGAGAACGCTCGGCGCGGGAATGTAATTGTGGCTCCTTCTCAGGTAGCGAGCACGGGGTAATTCGCATGAGGAGTGGTACTTGCCTGCAGTGAACAATTATTGGACAAGAACGGCCCCTGTAGCTCTTGTTTACTTTTCTGAAATAAAAAGAGACAGAAATCATGGTTATGCACTACAACTCCTGCCTTCGGTTTTGCAGACGAACTCCTAAGCCCCAACCAACAGACCATGTCTGTGACATCGTTTTGCGACTGTAGCTTCTTTTGACAAAGAGAATCAAAATTACACACATATTTTCAAAGATTTATTTTTCCGTTCAATACCAAGGGATTAAACAGAGCTTTAAAAGCAGTTCCTACATTTCCACACTTCCCCTTTCCCAGCAGGAACCCGCAGCCTCTGTCACCAGCCTGTCCCACTGCCCCGTCTAAGGCTCCAGTCACCTGGGCTGCTTGGTGGTGACGGGAGGACCTAGACTCCTTGCTAAAATGTTTGAGTTCTGCCATTTATGCCCCAAGTTTCTTACACCCTAGACATCATAGTGGAACGTAACACAACTACCATCTCCAGCGTTCGCAGGGCCTTTTGGCTCTGTCCGTCGGCGAGAGCTCTACATCGCCGAGAAACCGCAGTGGAGACAAGTCCTTCCTTTGCACGAATATGTGTGTGTTTACAACCAACTCTGTTGTGCAGATTTTAGACCACAGTTTAGAAGAGTTAACAAGCATAGATTATTTTGTCACCCAGCCCTAAATCAAAACAAAGCACCGATTCCAAATGCACCGTATGAGCTCCAAGTTGGTCGGAAGTCAGTGAAACATCGAACAACTAGGCGTGTTTACAAAGTGCATCGGAATTCTCAATAAAATATTTCTGCAGAGAAAAGTCAGTGGAACAACGTGTGCGGGGCTGTGCTCTAAAATGCTCCCTATGAGTTTCTACAGTGTATGACATGAAGCAAAACTGAAAATGAGTGACAGTGCAGAAAACAAAAATCTTTTTCCTTGCACCAGACGTGGGAAAACGTCACCGTTCTTGCAAAGTCCTGCCTGCCCAGCACAGGGTCAGCTGGAGGCTCATATTCTGTCAGTCGGTGGCCTTGTCCCAAAACCCCAGAGCTGAGGGGTTGGGAGGTGGGGGGTGTGTGCGGAAGGGAGCTGGCAGCCCGCCCAGGCACCCAGCAGGTGTTTCCACGTCCGCCGCCAGAGCATAGCTGGCTGCTCCTGGTTCCTGTACGGGCTGAACAGAGTGAGGTCCACACGGCCCCCCAAACAACAAAGGGGGAGCCTGGGTACAACGTGCCCCAAAGACGGGCCACGCCCAAGGCCACTGGGGTAGCCCTTGATCAGGGGCTGCCTCCTGCACCGTGTGGAACGTGCAGACCACACAAAACCATCGTAGGAATGAGAAGACCCAGAAACGTGGAAGAACAAGTGCCCAGGGTCCCTGTGGCCACGCCGCTATCTCTGCTGGAGCTTTTTCTCACTTTTGAGGTCGTTGCAGTGTGAGGGTTTAGTGGGAAGGCGAAGAAGGTACAAGTGAGCTCATTAAAATCAGCGGCGGGCCAGGATGCCCAGAAGGTTCTTGGACCTTTGAGAATCAAATGGATTGGAAAATAAACCTCTTAATTTCTCCTTCTAAAGCCTCCCACTCTTTGGGTCCCCTGGCCAGCTCAGTTGGTGGAGCATGAGACTCTCGGGGTCATGAGTTCAAGTCCCAGGCGGGGTGTACAGATTACTTAAAAATTAAGGAAGAAAATCTTTAAACTCCCATCCTTAACTCAGGTTGTGAAGGCAACATGAGCTTTAGGTCTGACAAAATGGATGCCAGACCCTCAGGACGAACCTCAGACGTGAGCAACGAGAGGCCCGCCGGCCCCACCCAGGCTGTGCGCATGCCCGCGGGCCCGGCGTGCCTGTGTGTGTGTGCACGGTGCGTGCACGAGCCAATCGAGCAAGCCCAGGCCCAGACTCGATTTGGGGAAGGTTCGTTCCTACAGGCCTTTTAGTTTCAAACACAAGGTTTTACTAGAAATCTCTTGGTCGCTGGATCTTTTCAATGCGAACAGTCTGGCCGTTTCCTACTGGGAGGTCCAGGCTGGGTTTGCAATGCCTCTCCCCGACGTCTGCCCGCTCGCACACGGCTCAGTCTCCAGGTCTGGGGCACTTTTTCTGATGGGCCCGAGCACGGAATTAGTACATTAAAAAAAAAGAAGAAGAAAAGAAACAACCCCCAGATTCCCTTGTTTAGACTGTACCGGTTTCAGAAAACCGTCACTGCAAGGGGCCAGGAGCTGCAGCGTCCCATTTATAGCTGGTCAGCCCCATTCTGGCAGAGGGCACTGAGGATAACTGCTCTTAGACTGAGTCTCCGGTAAGTGCCCTGTGGTCCCTGCTCTTCCGTGACAGAACAGAGCAGCTTTCTCCGGCGGCGCTGACCGGCCGCCTCGGCTGGACACGGGGAGGCTCGATGCGGTTTAACCCTCCACGCTGGCCCTGCCCTGGCTGAACCTGTTTACGAACAGCCAGAAGCCCGGCGTGCTGCCCGGTGGAGAGTTCTATTTACAAGGAATCAGAAGCTTGTATTGTTACAACGTAAAACATCACAAATAGAAAAGTAACAGCATCACACAGTCAACAGAAGCGTCACCTGGTCGACCCCAGACAGGGGCGCAGGGTGCTCGTGCAGATAAGCGATACACAGCTGTCGCGTTTGACTCGGTTAGAACAAAGCAGCAGTCGGCGAAAGGTTGCAAACGTTCAGAAAAATGGATATTATATATGTTTCAGCAGGAGGAATCACTGAGAAAGAACGATTAGTAATACAAACCAACCCGTGGGTCCCTGAGTGAGGAGGAACCGCCACGCCACCAACAGCAAGCCAAGGTCAGAGGTCGTTAGAGGCTCAGAAAAGGGGCTTCCCACACTGCCTTGCAGCAGAGTCACAGCCTCCAATGATCACTTTTGTGACTATGCAACTGGGCTCATATTACTAGCTGCAACATCACAAAAATGACACTGGCCACCGCTCACGAGCTGGCAAAGTAAGGGTCTGTCCATTTCTACAGGGGTCAGCGCTGTGAGTGCCGTTGCGTACAGCAAGAAGGGAGAGGCTCGGAGACACAGACGGAGAGAGAGAGAATTTTTTAAAAAGCAAAGCCCTCCCTTGTGATGCTGATTATCTCCTGGCTTCAGCAGCTCCTCTTTAAAGTGGAAATATGCTCCCTCTGGGCTCCCGAAGGGTG
Organism: Pteronura brasiliensis; assembly: GCA_004024605.1. Lineage (NCBI taxonomy): Eukaryota > Metazoa > Chordata > Mammalia > Carnivora > Mustelidae > Pteronura > Pteronura brasiliensis. The sequence goes on along the minus strand of PJEN01004156.1, from coordinate 145,856 downwards.
TGATCACACGTCTCAGTGCCTGACGCACCCTGGCCAGAGCGGGGAAGGCGGGGCGCGTGGTCGGGGACAGGGGTTGGCGGGGGGACCTGTGCATAAGGTGACCAGTGTCTCCGGAAGCCGATGCCCCTTTCCGATTGCTGACTTTCGGGAGGCTCTTCTACCCAGAAAACCCCAAAGCTTTTGATCCTAATAGACCGGCACATGTCACCTGAACAAAAACCTCCCGGAGCCTGATCTCCCAAGCCTCCGGGGAGAGGAACTTGGGGCATCCGTGTTTCTCGGGGCAGGTTGTACGCACGGAGGGCTGGTCGGGTATGTTCCGTTCCATATAGGGATACGGATTTCCACGTCCGCCCACAGCATGTATGTGCAAACACGCTGGGTGAGCATAAAGACGAAGCTGGTCTGTCTTCGTAGCCACGTCCTTTGGCCAGTAATGACTGCTTCCCAAGATGCTATCTCAGGAAATGCGCTCTAGGTCGGATTCTTGGGTAGCCCGCCTTTAGAAAGAAACGTGCTTTAAGGAAAGTTATCTGCTAGCCAGGACGCAGGGATGGACTGAGAGGGAACTGTGCAGTCCGTGCTTTGGGGAGCATTCAGGACTCTCTGCACAGTGCACGCTCGGTATCTCTGGGCTCGGTATCTCTGGGCGGGGTCACCAAACGTGCGCCACGGCTGGGACACCACGTGCCCAGCTCTCCGGGAGCTCTTTCCCGCGCTATTTGATCCAAAGAACTGTTCAAATAAAGATTTTGTTCTGCTTTTCAAAGTAGCCTAAAGGCAAAAGAAAGAGTATCACAAAAAACTTAAGAATGTCTAACACACCAGTTCAAGAAGCGCAGCCATCAGCCTGAAACCCCACTGTCTCACATGACATGGCCACAGACTCAAGGACAGTGACTGCTCGGATACGAATCCCTCCGGGGTGGGGAACCACGCTGGGCTAAGGTGCACTTTATTTCCTAGTTTGTTGTTCTGGATGTCTGCCTGCTTTTGCGATGAGGCGGGTTTCCAACTGGGTAAGCGTGAGAGGGCTCCGCAGAGCCGAGAGCTCAGGCACCGCGCCGCTCAGCGCCTGCCTCGCTGGGTGGCTGCTCATTCTTGACTGCCACAGGCAACAGCTAGTGCTGGGCCCCGTCACCACCGAGTCCAATGGACAGGCCAAGCTTCCATCCTGAATTCCCTCCTTTTTTGCCTTGTCAATAGCTTCCTGAAAGATGGAGTCCGGCATTGATCTCAACAGCTCAGTAAACACCCTCTAGTGCCAGACAGCCCCCTGGGCAGCCGCTGGTGGGGCTTGAGCAAAGACTGGATGTTTCCAGACTGTCGGCTTCCAAACTGCACTAGAACACACAGTCGTGAGCTACTTCCATCCACGCTCTCCCCCAAGGTCTAAGGTCCCCCAGGCTGGATCCGGGCCCACGTCTGTTACATCTCATTATCCTGTCCGACCAGAGAGTATCCAAACTACAAACCTGCCTTTTCCTCATCAATATCCTGCGAAGCATGAACTTCAGGACTCCACCACGTGGAGAATCTTATCAGAAACAATGACCACATTTCCACAATTCTAACGTGGCTACGTCCCCCCGTTTTAACTCCTGTAAACCCAGAAAACACCTTGCAGGTACGATGTACCGTCATCGAACCCCCTTCCCCTCCCCTCTCCCTTGTATCATATAGAAGATACCGGCGACCCTGGAACAGTGAGGCTCTGAGCTGCGCTGGTCCGCTCACACCCGAATTTTTTTTTTCAATAAATACAGGATGGCACTGAAAATGTATTTTCTCTTCCTTGTGATTTTCTTCATAATGTTTTCTTTTCTCCGGCGTACTGTAGGACCTCAGGGTCCAATGCACCTAGCACACCAGGATGTGTTGACTGACTTCTTGTGTCACTGGTAAGGCTTCCAGTCAACAGAGGCTTATTATAGTTAAGTTTTGGGGGACCCAAAAGTTAAACATGTATTTTCCACTGTGTCGGGGGCTGGTGCCCCAAGCCCGTGCTGTTCAAGGGTCGACTGTACGTTTATGATCTGTAAGTACAGACGGACGGTGCGTCGTACAGCCAGTGACCCCTTAGACGCAGGAAACCTGGTGTTGGACCGCGCTCCCTCCTCTCACGCCCGCACTCCAATCGCGCTACCCTGCTTGCAGGGCTGTTTGTCATACCTGCGGAAATCCAGGAGGGACCTCGCGGAGGAAGGCACTCCCTGGTCATACCAGCTTAGGAAGTGGAACTGGGTCACGGTGCGCGTCTCATTGGTTTGCAGGTTCTTCAGGTAGAAGCTCCTGACGAGGAAATCCTCGCACCAGATGTGCTCGGAGACAAGGTTCACCTGGACGGGAGGACGGGGGTTGGGGGGGAATCGGGAGCGTAAAGCACTGTCTGAGCACCTTGGCACTCCGAGCAGCGAAGGGCGAGCGCTGCGGGGATGGCACACGGGTCGGCAGAGGCTGGACGGCCCCTCCTACCTTCTCCATTTTAACCGGGTTTATGCAAACGATAACTGTGGGTTTTTAATATGGCCCAGGTGCATTAGCCAAATGGTTAGAAAATTATGTTACAATCCAAAGTGATTCTAGCTTTCATCCTCTGTATTTCTAAGCCATCCAAACCTGCAAAAAAATCTATGCTTTGGAATAGAAACAACAGCGGGTTCCACTGCACCCTGAATCTCGCGGTAGGTGGCTACTCCCCGAGGTGGAGAGGAGACCAGGGGGTTCCTGCAGACAGCGCGACTGGGCGCCTCTCGGGGTCAAGGCCATGCTCAGTGGCCTAAAGGCCAGGACTCTGAGCTAGGGCTGGTCCTCACGCCCCCACCCACCACGGGACTCCGCATTCTGACTGATGTTTAATGCTGAACAACGGGCTCATGCGGGTTCGTACTGAGCTGCCCAAGTTGGCACCGTTCATCGTCGATGTGGGCAGAGGGTCCGGCAAGGGAAGGAGGCTCGAATCTGTGCCTCCACAGCCTTGGATGCCGCGGAAGGCCACGGTGCTGGCAGACTCTTCCTACAACAGGCCCAGGAGGGTCTATTGCTCGGGGCCAGGCTCCATAGGCCTCCTTGGGACATAAATGCTTTTTTGGTTCCTTCTGTCTGAATTTGGAACCCTAAAGCTTTAGAATTTATGCCAGAGCCCGGGGCGCCATAGCACAGCTGTTTGGAGGGTCCGGGGGTCCATGGACTGCGGGGCCCTGGGGATGCCTGCCTGCCCGCCTTCCCGAGGAGGGGCCCTGCTCGCAGCGGGGCCACTCCTGTCCTCTGCGGGAGTACCTCGTAGATGTGGTAGAGGTTAGAGCCTTCGTCGGGCCAGTAGTGGCAGCACTGCCGGACGCCGTTCTCCGAGAGGGGCGCCAGCATGACGATGGCCACGCAGCCGCTCTCCCACACCATCTGCAACAGAGACAGGCCGCGGCCACCTCGTGACTGCCGGGTCCCGCGTGACGCGTGCAATCCCTGCGCTCCCGACACGTGCAAGGCCACGGGGGCTTGTGCATGAGCACTGCCCTCTCCTTGGCCACGCCTCCTCCGTGGCTGGCTTCCGGCCACGGGGCTGAATATGCCCTGGGGCTTCCACGCTCCACAAAACATGAAAAACACACCACCAGTGGCTCATTCCACACCGTTCAGAACCCCTTGAGACCCACGTTCAGCCGTCTGGCCTCTCAGCTTTGGATCTATGGAGGGAACCTTCTACCACACGGTACCATCAGGCAGCGCGGCCTCTGACGCTGGGGACACGTCCGCTCCTGCATGCGGTGCAGACGGAGACTGGTCAGCGCGACTGTTTTTTGGTCATTGTCATTACTCTGCATGACTAGAAAACCGTTTTGCTTTGTGAAGCTGCCGTCTGTGGGAAGCAGACTCGGCTTACAGAGAGCCGTGCTGGGGTTTCATTTACCTCCACTGAATACGGCCACGCTGGGCCATGAACACGATTCACAGTAGCCACGTTACAAGCCACAGCGAACGGATGGACACACACCCAGACGTGCAGGAGGGGAGACACCGGGCCCTCCGTGGGGCTTCCTCTCCAGCTCCCAGCCCGGTGGCCGTGGGCCTGCGTGTTGACCCTGCAGCTTCGTCCCCCAGACGGCTGGTTCCGGGGCTCGCGGAGGCAGCGCTGCGGAGCGCGTCAGCCTGGTGAATTACAGAGCACAGACGAGTCTGCTTTGCCCGCGGTGGGTTACGGGGACTTCACAGAAATAGTTACAAGCAACTGCATTCAGATGTAAATTTAGTATCTAAGGGAGTTTCTATTTCTTTTAAATACAGATAGAACGATCCAATTAGAATCTCGTCGTTTAAAAAAAAACCCACATGGCTCAGATATAAAATGCGTTTCCTCCCTAGTTGACGTCACTAACCCCCTTTAAGTCATATTTTACGAAGGGACGAGTCCACAGCGTTTCCCTTTTTGAATACTGATTTATATTTCCATGTGATGGGAACGGTCGATGCCTTTCCCACACGGCCCAGCGTCTCACTAATCCTGGAATTGCATGGAAGCTGCTGGTGTTTATGAAAAAGCCCACAAATAAATATGAATTTCACCCAGACCTACAGGCCTTCCTTTTCCTCAGCGCACGGCCTGCCACGGGGGAGAATTCCAGGCGGGCGTCTCTCTCACGGCTCTCAGGCATCACAGCCCGCCCCACGAAATTGGTCCTTCCCGCACAGAACCGTTTAATGTGTCTTTAGAAGGCGGAGAAGCTCATTGAAGCCATTATGAAAATGAGGAGAAACACAGATTTTATGAGTGTAATAAAAATACAATGATCTAGACCGTAAACCAATCATTGAACACTTGGCTTCTGCCACCCAAGTGTGACATCAGGAAGCCCCTCGTTTGAGGCTGGTCCTCCCGGCCAGGCAGCCCTGCCCACTGGCCCGTGCGGGGCGTCTCCGTTCAGGAGCCCGTCAGCTCTCCGAAGACCTGGCTGGGATGAAATCCAAATGAAACAATTTGAACAAACAATCCCAGAGGCACTCTCGGGGATCATATTGCTTTCTAGGTCACCGAGCCTGTGGGCAGAAAGGGGGACTGAGTAAATCATGCCAACAGACGGCCCGGCTTCGTGTGTCCACCTGGCTGGCGGCAGGAGTCCGTGTGCGGGCCGCCGGCCCTGTTCTCGCCTCGCACCAGCCGCTGACCTGCACGGTTACTGCGGGTTCCGGCGGGATCCAGGACGCCGGAGGGACCAGAAACAGGGACCAGTTTCTCTGCTTCCGCTTCTGCGGCTTCTCCGTGCCTTGGGGCCGCTCTCTGGGGCATCCTCATCCCTCTCTTCCGGGAAGCAGCGGTCCACCCCGAGGATCTCCATGTGCGGAGTGAGTGAAGCTAGATGTGCGGATGCCAGAAATGGTGATTTCTAGCACTTTCCTGTCCAGTATCAGCACAACATGTCCAGTCACCGCCTGGTCTACCGGGCACCTTCACAAGACACCCTGCACGTCAAGAGGCTGCGACGTAACTGAAGTCCCCGCTGAGAGCCAGGTGGGCACAGCGCCCTGCGGTGCCCCCCAGGGGTCTGCCGTCCTGCCCGCAGCTCCCTCCGTCTGGTGACTTTTCCCAAATGGGAAGCAGCTGCTTCCATCCCCGGATCCAGATGAGGCCACCAACGTGGGTGGAACATGAGCCTTCAGGACTGAGTCCTGAGTATGAACGGGGCTGTGCTGGGTTCCACTTGCTGGAGAGCCTGTGCTCGGATGCTCCGGGGCCGCTCAGACCTGGGACGCCTCCATGGCGTGGGTTCACGCACCGAGGCGGTGGCAATGGCCTCTGGTGTATCTGGTCCCTGCTGGCCTCTTCTTCGGCAATGGTGCGCTGCAGGGTTGGGAGTGGTCCCAATGTCCTGTGCCACCACTGGCCGCCAGTCCCTAGGAGCCCGCCCCGGGCTGCGTCTCCAGGATGACGTGGCAGATGAGCGTGCCCGCAGCTCCAGGGCCACAGATGAGCCTAATTAAAGCAGATGGAAAGAAACCGCAGTGTCTCTTCATCCAAAGTCTGTCTTGAAAACTAACTATTCAGCAAACCAAACTCTTTGAAAGCCCCACGGAGACCTGATTAAAGGAAAGCTGACCCATCCAAAATCGCAGGACACCCAGGTCATGTTCTCCGCCAGGCGCCCGCTCCCTCAAGGCATAAAACTGCTCCCTGTACTTAGATCTCTTGTGATGTGTCTCTTTCTACTTTTGTCATCCTTGTTCTGTGCTCATGTCTTTCTCCCACCGGCCCAGCATCTCTGAGAAGACCAGAGGCTGGTCTGGCCGCCATTTCCACTCCCCAGCAGCCAGGACCGTGCCTGGTTCTAGTGGATGCTCGGCTGAAAAGGACACATGTGTTTAGAAGAGACCCCTTGAATATTTCTGTAAAAGGAGATAAAGAAAATCCTGTCAAAGGCAGGCCTGGAAGGAGTTCTCCCAGGACCTGCTCAACGCCAGAAAGGATTTTTTGTTTTTCATTTTCTTAGCACGGAAACCATGTGCACGGGTGTTGGAACCGAGCCGTGGGCACGTGAGGTGGACGGCTCTTCGTGTGGGCGCTGTAGCCCCCACGGGCCTGACCGTGCAGCTCATTTCTGTGCTAGACTTACTTCTACAGGTTGAGCAGAGATATCTGAAGTCCGGCCAACAGGAAGCGGACTCACATTTTAGGAGTCAGTTAACAAGGGTTAGTAACGCTTACATTTTCCTCCTTACGGGCTCACGGGCGTCCGTTGGCTCTACCGTGGTCTGAAACACATCCACAAGGGAAAAACAAGTGTCTGGGACACTTTCTGCAGTCGAGACCCCCAACCCGCCCTTGGCCTCTCCGAATGCCACGTCTGTGCGCTGCAGCAGGCTTCCTGCAGTCACGGGCTCTGCATCGAGCCACTGTGGGGACAGGCGCACAGCTCAGAACGCACCCACCCAACCTGCAGTTTGGTACACAAGCACGTCGCATGGGCCTCCCTTGGCGATGAAGACGCCGTCCACGCTGGCAGTGTGATGTTGGGTGCCGACACCCTGCGCCCAAGCCGGTCACATGGCCGCCATCCCATAGGCCGTACACAGCAGTCTCGACCTCTGAAATCCCCTCCCACCAGGCGTAAAGAAGGCATCTCAGTGAGAAATCCTTGCCGTGTCCCTGGAACGGGGTACACGTTCTCTAGGGAAGATGGTGCGTCCCACTTAGCTGGAGGCTGCTGGGTGCGAACCCTGGTCACACAGGGGTTCCCAGAGACAGGGCACATGCTTCCCGGCACGCCTGCTTCATCCAGTCCCGTGCAGTCCCTACGGGCTCTCGTCACAGTGTTTGGACGTCTAGGACGCTCCCTGGACCCGAGGGAGTGTCGCCACTTGGAGTCATCTGCTGTCCTTCGGCCTTGCTCACCTTCTGTGAGCGACGTCTGTCATCTGCTTAGATGCGCGTGCCGGCTCGGGCTGCTGCTCTCTTCCTCCCGGAGAAGGAGGGAGAGAAGCGGGGTGGAGGTGGGTGAGGAGAGGGACGGAGGGAGGGGACAGGGAACCAGGAACGCACTTAAAAACGAACAACCAGGATGTTTGCAGCTGTGATCTGGAATACCAACCGAAAAAGGAATCAGGTGGCCCTGGGGGCACCTGGGGGGCTCCATTGGTGAAGCGTCTGCCTTCAGCTCAGGTTGTGATCTCAGGGTCTTGGGATGGAGCCCCGTGTCTGTAGGGCTCTCTGCTCCGCGGGGAGCCTGCTTCTCGCTCTCCCTCTGCGTCTTCCCCTGCTCATGCTATCTTGTTCTCTCTCAAATAAATATATCTTTTTTAAAAAAGGAGAGAAGACGCTCAGGATATCTGTCTCGCACCGAGGCCCGCTGAGGCCCGCGAAGGCTGCTGAGAGGACGCAGGGCTCCCTACGCGGAGTCACAAGCGCTCAGCAGATCAGGGGTTCCAAGCCCCACGTTGAGGGGCGGGGGTGAGCTTGTGTGTAGGGAGTCCGGTGAGACGATCTATCTGCGGTAAAACGTCCTGGCACGTCCCGGGCGTGGGACTGAAAGGGTTTTCCCAAGAAATTAACTCTACTCAGTTCCTGTATTTCCTTTAATTTAACCCAACAATGTGCTTGAAAACCAGCCAGTCCCTAAGCTAACGGGGCTCCGGAGCCAATGTCCGCTTCCACCACTCGTCACTGCCCCAGAAGCAGGAGACCCTTTCATGCACGACCCAGAGGGTGTCCAGGGGGAGACCAATGACAACGCGTCACGAGCATCATGTGGCGACGGGGATTTGGGGACAAGCTCAGGCTCTCGGGTGGGGCCTCTCAGGACGGCCAGGAGCCCGACGTCTGACCTGAGCCCTGGTGTGATGTGGTCCCCTGAGGAAGAGGGACGAGGAGGCTGTGGCAGCCCTGGAGCTGGGGGAGGCTGGGGCTGGCCCTGGGGACCAGGCTGGACCAGGCTTCTCTGGACACTGGCTTGGCTCCTGCGGGCTTGGACGGTGATGCCTCTGACAGGGCCGTGTGTGGCCGGAGTGGACTGTCCAGGTGCCAGCCACCTCCCTCCCTCTGCTCTCCACCAGGCGCGGGCCCCGGGCCGCGAGGGCAGGGCAGACGCACGGACTCGGTTCTGGGCCATGTCCGGGCTCTGGGGACCTGCCGTGTGCTCGCTTGGGCTTTGTCCGACTCTCCCTCCCGGGTCCCCTTCTCGCCTCCCCCGCCCGACCCCCAGCGGAGAGTGCTCGGGACAGGGAACGTTTGCCTTCTTGGGCTCTCCCACCGGACCATGGCAAGAACTGCGATCCATGAAACCTTCTATTTAAACCCAGCCCATCCCTCTTGGGAAAGAGAGCGAGGCCCGGTGAAGGCTTCGTAACGGAGCGGAAGGTCTTTCTTCTCGCTGACACGTTGCTAACAGCCTCCTGCTCGCGCCCGCTGCGCACCAGCGGGACCCCCGCCGACGGGGCGGGCCCTCTGCCCTGGGCTGTGGACTCTGCGCCCGTGCCTGCTTGTTGGCTGCTGGTTCCACCTGAAAGAGCTCATCTGTCCGGCGGGACGGGCCGCTGTCCTCTTGGCTGAGCCGCCCCGTGGTGAATGCGGGTGACAACCGGTCCGCATCCTGTGGAGGATGTCGCAGGTCCTGGGGCCGGGGGGCTGCTGGCGCCCCGCTCGACCGCTCCCATCTGCAAGTCGTGCTCTTGTATCCGAGCTCAGTGAACGCGGTGGCCTGACTTTCTGGTGGTGACGCATCAACACGGCCACCGTGGAAAGCACCTGGTTCGGGCCGCTTCCCCTGTAATACGAGGGGAGGGAGGACAGTCGCCTGCCTCCTCAGATCAGGCTTCCCTCGGGTGAAAGCTGTCCTCACGCTCCTCTGGAGATGGCTGGCGTGGAGCTCAGCCCGCGGGCCCAGGACGCCTCGGGGGCACAGAGCTCACTGCCCGCAGCTCTGACATGCTCTGGGCCTCGAGAGACAGCGACACGGCACCTTCGTCGGCAGCAACATGTTAGCTGTGCGAACGCCCACCGTCTCCGCCGGGAGGCTGCCTGCCTTGTGTTTCCGCAGGGGACGGGCCCAGGAGCAGCGCCTCCCCCAGCACGGCGCTGTCTCCCCTGTGGAGTGTGGGCAGCAAAAAGCCTGAGTTCTGGAGATCCGGGTCTGAATCGTGCCCTGCCTCCAGCTGTGTGGACTCGGGGAAGTCGTTAGGGCCCCCGGGCGCCAGCCTTCTGGTAGAACGGGGACCACGATCTTCTCCCACTGCAGTCAAGTAAACCCAGGATGTACCTTCTCTGCCGTTTTTACAAGCAGACTTAAGCAGCATTAAGACTCTCGTTGCTACCATCCCAGAACGTTCCGTCTTCCCAAACCCAAACTGTCCCCATTAAACACCAGCTCCACCCCGCTTCCCTGGCGCCCACCCTCCGCTTCCTGTCTCCCTGGATAGGACTCTCCACAGCCCTCATACGGGGGCCCCCGGGGTCTCAGGTTCACCCTTGGTCATCAGGGGCATTGGCGAAGGTGGCCAGCCGCAGCCCCCGCCCAGGGTCAGGCACACAGTGCGTTTGCAGTGGGATTTCCCTCTCTTCCTGCTCGTTTCCTTCCATTCCCTTGGACTCCAGAGGCCCCTGTGCATACGTCTTTCTCTCGAAGAAGCCACGCGGGCCACACCGCACAGCGACGGACACCCTCCCAGCTCAGAACGTGTGTTCCCCACCTCGGTGCTCGAACCAATGGACGGCTGGCCTCTCCCGCCTCCTCTTCTCCTCTGCCCTCCCGTCCTGACGTTCCCCTCCCCACACGGCTTATCGACGCCCGAGCTTCCCAGGGCCTGTGGGCTGTCACAGGCTGCAGGACTGTCCGCTCCCCCCTGCAAGTTAACTAAGCAGTCCTGGGGACTTGCGCGTTCTGGACATGCTGGGCCTGGCTTGGGCCCCCTCGTGACGACCTCCCCTGCCCCTGCTGCCCGGCAGCCTCTCTCTGGATTCCCGTGGGGCCACGCGTCTGTCTCAGCAGCAAAGTGTTCTGTCTCAGTCAGTGCTCTTCTCTCAGTAATGCACAGAATAGTGTCCCCCAAAGGTCACGCACACCTGGAACCTGCAGACGTGACCTTCTTTGGAAAAAAGGCCTCTGCAGGTGCATTCAAGACGAGGCACGCTGGCCAGAACGGACCCTTGGTCTAATGACCAGCGACCGTGGAAGAGGAGCAGAATTCTAGCCAGAAACACAGATAGCCTGTGGGGGCTCACTCCGGGGTGGAGGCGGGGGAGCGATGCGCCCATGGGCCAGGGGCCCCCCGCCGTGCTGGCCACGACCCGAAGCTGGAGACAGAGACAAGAGCAGGCCCCCTGCAGAGGCTCCGGGTGGAACCGGTCCTGCCCGCGCCTGGTGTCAGGGCTTCTCTGCGCTACTCTGTTAAGTCACGGCAGCCTCGGAGAAGCTGTGCCCCTGCCTTCCCCGCGATGATGGTGTCTGGCCCCAGGGCGTCTGGAGTCGAACCAGTTTCTTTAAAACAGACTTCTCAGCGGCTTCGGGGTGCTGTCGTGAACAATAATCCCCGAGTGTGAGCCGGTCACCCGCAGAGCCTTCTTGTCCTGGGATACCTGCTACCGTCCGGAGGGACACTGGCGTGTTCTGAGCAGCGTCACTAGGGCTGCGATCCCGCCCGTGGTCCTGTTTCTCCCGTTGCTGCATTTAAGACGGCTTCTTGCGTTCCTGAATGTCAGAACTCCAGACACTCTGGAGAGCGACCCACGCCCTGCAGACCCTGGTGACATGACGTGGGCCACCCTGACAACTACGTCCGTCTGGGGCAAGAGAGACACCGCAGTGCTCGCGTCCACGAGCCACGTGATGTGGGCAAAGTGGAGGCCTCGTCGTTTTATGACGGCGAGGATTGTTTCAACGCACACACAACCTTCTGGATGGGACCCGGTCCGCGGTAAGTGGTTGTGGACGTGCCAGCTCTTACCGCTGGGGTGTCCTTGTGCCTTCCAGAAGCCTCGCATGTGGGAAGCAACGGCGGCACCTCACGGTTGTTAGAAGCGGACGGCGGGTCAAGGTTGAGGACTCCGTCCTCCCGGCGCACAACCTGGAATGTTCTCTGTCACTCCTCCTGAGCATCAGAAGCCGGGGAGGCGGCTGGAATGGGACGGCAGCAGCGTGTCGGTGATGTTCTACGAGCAGAGCGATGATCGTGGGCTCCCGTGAGCCTCAGCTGAGCCTCTGCACGAAGGTCCCCCGGAGCAGTGTCCCAGGACCAGGTGGCCCATGGGTGCTGAGCTCCCTGAGCAGGGAGGCACCCCACGCAGGCCGCATGGCTTCTCTGGGTGTGACGTGGGGGAACGTCGGCGTCTCGCGGCTCAGGACCCGCTGGTCCTCCCACCATCCTAACGTGAGCTTAGTGGCGCTGCGCCCCGGTTACAGGTTTGGACAACAGAACCCTGAGCTCCGTTGGTTTATTTTCTTCAGCAGCGTGACGGCTGCGAGGCACAGCCCGGGCTGCACGGACACGCTCTGATCTTGGTTCCCCGTGGCGGCTGCGGTAAGCTAGGGTACCCGGGATCGACACGCTGAGAAGGCAGGGGGCGCGGCCCAGACCCTCCCCCAAGTTCTCCAGGGCCCCCTGCCCCGGGTACGTACCCTGCTGCAGGTGGGGAGCACGCAGGGGGCTGACGGCACGTTGGGGAGCAGAACGAGAGACTCTGGGGAATAGAAGCGTGGAGCCCATCAGCCGGGGAGGCCTTTGCTCTTAGAACTGCCACGGTGGACGCCGGCGTCACCAGCAGGGGTCCAAGGTAACCCCGTCTGAGCGCACGGCCATGCTGCTGGGGGTGGGGGCTTGCCGCCCTCCCAGGCACTCCGTCTGCTCGCCCTCTCACCTCTGTCCTCCACAGGCTCAGCTGGGTGGTTGGATGCCCCCGCCAGGGCTGGGGACAGCAGCGTGCCTGATGCACAGGGGAGTTGATGTGACCGTGCCACCTTGCAAAGCCCCTTCCCCCTTAGCTCTGTGGCACAGCAGAGGCCGGAACAGGATGTCGGGGGAAGGAGGGGAGGCCCCTCGCTCTCCTCTCTGCCCTCTGGAGCTCGTGCTCATGCTGGCTCTCAGCGGCTGAGCCTTCATCTGGGCGTCCAGGACTCTGCTGGACGGAAGAGACTAGCCTGGCCCTTAAAATGCAGGACAGAGGGTCTCCAAGGAAGAGGAGCTGTAATTTACCTCCAGAGGGAGAGAACCATGGACAAGGACACATTTGGACAGAATGCAGTAATTTAAACACTTATTAATTCCATTTCCTTCTATTTCATGAAATAAAATTTTAAAGTGCTTAGAAAAGTTAGGATCTTTAAAGCATTCAATCTCTCGAGTTTTGAAAAACGGAAGATTGATAATAGAAATAGAAATAGAAATAGAAATAGAAATAGAAACCATCAAGTAACATTGGATGAGTGCCACCTAGAAACAAGTTTACATTTACTGAATCAGGTCCAAGCCATTACTCGCGGATCGTCTGTCAAGGTCTTGTCGTCAGAAAAGTTCTGACTCCCACAGACTCACCTGCCAGAAGTCTGCCACGGTGGCAGGCAGTGGTCCCTGGGTGGCGATGTAGGCAGGATTCCTAGGGTCGTGATCCATCTGCAGAGACAAGATTAGAGGAACAAGGATGAGCCAAAAACCTAGGAAACAACCAGGAAAAAGAACACGGCTAAGGAGGTGAAGGCGGCATGTCCCAGGCCGGATGCTGGCCCTGGGTCGCAGAGTGAGAAGAGCAGGCCGGGCTTCCTTGCTGTCCCTCCTGATTGTGACAGTGCTTAGACCTCAGCAGAGCCCCGTGGCACTGGGTGAAGACAGGTGGGGCGCTCACGTGGCGGTGTGTGCAGGGATGCCAGGGTTCTAGACCCGCCTAGCCATGGGCCAGCATGCGTGGCCTCCACCCCGGCCAGGAGCCTCGGCCCCGGCCACCTGCCATGTGAGCTGCCCACACGCGTACCCCAGGCCACGTGCAGGGGTGTGGCCAAAAAGCCCCTGTGGGAACTGCAGGTGTGGGGCTGGGAGAGGTGAAGCCGGGGGCCAGACCCATGAGACCCCCTTCGGGGTCCCGGAGGAATGAATGGACGAGTGCATCCTGCCTCCCACAAAAAGTTAGCTCCTCTCACACGGACGCTGGTTCCCATTACCCGGAAAGGGGTGCCGGCATCCTGGGTCAGACTGGGGGCCTGCGAGCGTGGGGTGCGAGCCCTCCGCCGCAGATGAGCCCAGCCTTCCAGCCGCTAGTTTCCCATTCCAGTCCTACAGAGCCAGGCACGGGGCTGAAGACAGACAAACAGCAGAATACGCCGTGGTGGGCATTCTGGCTGGGTGGTCTGTCCAAGTGCCTGCTGGTCGCGACAGAGGGCGTCTGGCTTAAAATACCTTCATTATGACATTTAATTCAAAGATGTCTAAGCAGGAGAGCGCAGGGAGAAAGGGACCCAAGGAACAAAGCCTGGAGAAGGAAACTGGGGGGAAATGCAGTCTGAGGGTCGTCGAATGGACAAGCCCCTTCCCTCCCGGGACTTCCCGGCCCGCTGTGCACCCCGGATGGACGGCACCATGGGGGGACGGACTGGGCCTCGCGCTGGAGCCTCACCTTGGCGCCAGGCGTCCGCTCCCCCGTCCGTCCCTGATTCCCTCCCATCTGGAGCTAAAATTTACTCTCCTGATACCAGGGTTTAAGGAGAGATTTAAAATCCTCTGTGTTTAAAGATAGTAAGAAGACATTTCCCAATACAATGAAAAAAGGAGGCGTTTTCAACCTCACGTGGTTGTGTGGCCGCCCATGGGGGTGTCAGCTGTCCACCCCACAGCCACGGTAAGACCCAGCCCCACGCTGGGGTTGACGCTGCTGCAGGGGGGCGCCAGCTCTGCATCTGGGCGTCCTCGCAGAGACGACGGCTGTCAGCACAAGCGGGAGCGGGGCCCACCTTGGAATTATGCGGCCCCTGGAAGAGCGGATGCAGGTCAGTCCCACAGAACAGCCGTGGGACGCCGGCGGGGGTGGAGCAGGAAAATGCTTCTTCTGCCTCCGGTCTGCGAGTCCTGATGAAGACTGGACCTCGTTTTCCGAACGCGCCTTTGTTGGGGGCGACAGCTGTGTACAAAAACCCCGTCTCCTTCCAGCAAACAATTTTGCGTGAGAAGTAAAACCCGCCTCCTTTTCAAATGTGGGTTTTTGCCCAAAGCAATTTAGAGAGCCCACATTTAAAATCGTCAACTAAGGGAGCTCAAACTAGCTCCCTTAGTTGCTTTCAGACTGAGAAATCTGTGATTAAAAGTGAAAACCCGAGCAGGGCTTCAGGAGGGAAACAAGGTGACCCACTGTGGTTGGTGTCCGTGGTCCGCCGTGGCAGGGGAGGGCGTGGACAAGGCCCACAGTCTCCCAGTCCCCTCGGCCACGGCCACGGCCACGCGGCTGCCACCTGGCAGACAGTAGGCAGCGTGACGATCACAGAGTGGCAGAACGTGTCATCCAACCGTTTAACAAGAATTCACAGACGATTAGGGTTACTTCATTCTGTGCACATTCTGTTGAAGAGAAAATAGTTCTGGGCAGAAGTGCTTTGTATGTGCAGCAAGTATCAGGCAGCAGGAGGCTTTCTCACGGTTTTGTGCAAACTTCAACCCAAAAAGAGTAAAGCAAATACTTGACTAAGTGAACAGGAGCTTATATTTAAGATCTCCAAGGCAGGAGGAGCTCCCCTGTTCTTGGCAGAGAGCACTCCACTCGAGCGCACGTATGTTCACACACGTCTGCTCTGGGACGGGGGAGGAAGTCAGCGGCTCTGTCTGGGCCCTGCGGTCAGGGCCGTGAGGCGGGGCGGGGCGGGGGCGAGGCTGCACACATGACCCAGCGGCTCTGGGAAGCCACCTGCGTCCAGTGCGGACTCCCCTGTGCGTGCCGTGGGCGTGTGTTGCCGGTAACCTTGAGGCTATTGGTCAAAGCCCGTGTAGTTCGTGCCACGCCCTCAGGTGGCCTTCTCCCCCGTGGACTGCGGGAGACAGAATGGCCCCCGAAATCAGACAGGACTTACGCCCAGTGACTGCATAGCAGGCGAGGGCCATGGGGTGCGGGTCCCAAGTACGACTCACACCACCATTTTGCTCTCACAGACTGTGTGGAATCCACTGTCCATGTGGCCGGCAGGGTACGGAGACGTGTGTTCCCACGAATTTCTAAATGCACAGGCCCCGCAAAGCAGTCCTAGCCAACTGCTCGAGGCTGTGCAATGCCAGTTAGTAAAGGGGTGCAAGTGGCTTTCAGAAACTCTAACCTGTGTTACAAACTCGGCAACGATGTCCCCAGTAGTACGAACAAAACAGACTTTTAACCTCAAGCATTGAGCGTGCCAAGACCAGGGACCCACATCCTGAAGCCATGGAGAGCTCGGGGGAGAAGCTGGCGGGCTGCCCGCTGCTGCGTCCTGCGGGGACAGCCAACTCCGTCCGGCACAACCCTCGTCTTGACCACAACCCGGGGAGCAGTGCGGGGCCAGGCCTCTCACCCCGAGCTTTCAGAGTGTAAACACGCACATCTTCCTTCTCTATTCCTATCTGGCTGCCCCACATCTGTTTTTTCTAAACTTTAGAGCAAATTTCACAGACCATTTTCTTCAAAACGAGTATGAAGCCAGAGTTTTCAAGTCAATTTTCTAGACACCCAGTCTTTGTGGGGGAATTCACTGAGAAACGGTCGCTTCCGTAGTTGATGTGAGAGAGGCTGATTTAGGCGCCGAAACTGTTTTCATATTTTTTTCTTCTGAGTTGGGATTCAAGTAAATTATAAAGTAAAACATACACACGGAGCTGCTTGCGCGTAAGTGTTTTCTGAGAACCAGAGAGTCGGCTCCCGTATTTGGCCTGTTTCTATGATATTCACGACACCGCACCGGTCACCCTTTCCTGAGGGGTCCAGATGCGCCCCTCACATTACTTAAATGTGTTCTGAATTAAAACATTCAACAACTTTATCTCCCTCCGTACACAGCGGAAGGAAAAGTAAGTTTATTTTCGAGTGGGGGGAATTTCAGACCCATCCCTGGTCACGTGTGGTGTTTCGAGCACATGGCGTGGCAGGCGTGTTAACGACCTGCCTCAGTCCGCGTCCTCGCGAAGAGCCGGGCGCCCCCCCATGCGTCCCCCCACGCCCCCCCACGTGCTGGGCGGGAGCATGGAATTCCCATTTACTTCCAGGACCCCTGCTCTCAAAGCCAAGACCGCACGTGGCTGGCACGTGGATGACTTCCCTGGAGTTCAGTGGGACTAAGGACGACACGACGGGTGTAATCGTCATAGCTTCATTCCGCACAGCCAGGGTCTTCTTGGGCTGCAACTGAGCTCTCCGTTCAAGCGCAGCTGGGAAACTCGTTATCACCGACCCCAGTCATTTCAGAAAGGTACCGCGGTTCATTCTTACGACCCAAATGAGGAAAAAGAGAATTGGGGCATGAAATGAACAGGAAACAAACGATGGCCTAAATCCCGCTCTCTCCTGGCCTCGCCTCCCGACCCAAGCCCCGGGCCCGTGGGGGCAGGGTTGGGGGGTGTCGTCCCGTGTTTCCCACAACGGAGGTGCGGGGTGTGGGAGCAGCTCGGGCCCCGTGGGAGCGCCAGCCGTGTCCAAGGAGGACACGGCTTCCGCACGGACACTTCTCTTCAGCCGGAGATCACCGGACGGTGGGGCAGTGGGACGTTGGGACGTTGGAACCCATCAAATAGGCGGGGCAGTGGGGGGAGGCTGGATGCACCCCCAACTCTGAACGCTCACCTTTTAGCTTGAAAATAACAGCTCAGCTCTCTTCCCGGCCCAGTCACACGGTTCACGCTCGGGACGAGGAGCCCAGCAGGGGAACACGGTGCTCCAGGCAGATCTGCGCTGCTGGCACTGTGGCCCGCTGCGGGGGCCACGTCCAGGTCCTCACCGCAGCCCCCTCCCAGAAACCCCGCTCTACCCGCAGGAGAGGCTGCACACCTGTAAGGCTTTGGCTTGGTTCTGAATCAGCATTGACAGAAACTACTGAGCCCAGCGGGGCATTTTTTGAGAGAGACTGGCTCAGGATGGGAACCTTGAAGACACGGGTGGGGCCAGTCCTTGTGGCCGCCCTGCACTGGCGGAAACAGCCACTCCTTACCGGCAACCGCTGGAGCGAGGTCTGGGCTCAGAGGGAGGAGACGGAGCAGCAGACCAGCCCTTAACCCGCTTTCTCACAGTGAGGACGCTACCCTATGCTCCCGCTGTGCACTGTGAGGGCCGGGGGGCGGGCTCTGACCCACGGCACCGTGGGCTCCTAGGAGTACACTTATATGCCGGGTGCCCCGGAGACACATGGAACCAGCAGCTACTAGAAGGTTCTGAAATCAGAGGGTGAACGTCCTCAGGGAAAGCCTGCTACTGCCGGAACGCAAGGTTTTGTCAGGACGCCTCGGGGTGTGTCCCGAACACAGACGAGTCACTGCCTCCCTCGGCCACCCACTCAGGTCACCGGCAAGCCCCCCGAGCTGGGACGCTACGCGCACTGCTCCCCGGAACGCAATCTGAGGCTTCACTGAGACGTCCTGAAGGCTCCCTGGTGACCAACGTCGATGCCACCGTTTATGGGGGGAGGGGAAGGGAGGGGGCACACCCAACGTCCCCCGAAATCCCCGCTCGCTCCCAACCCCTGCCATCAGCCACGATGCCCAACACTCACGCTGCGGAGGCGCATCTCACCGGCCTCCCACTTAGATTACTCGGACTCCACCTTGAGACGCCAGGCTGAGCGCCGTGCAGGCTGGCCTCTGACCCGTCACCCTCCTGCTGCTCGGACCTCCCCGCCCGCCGCTCTCCCGCGGGGCTCACGCCGGCGTGGGCTGCGGGGGATCCTCTGGGAGCTGGGTGCTGTGGGTCATGGGGTTCCCCAGGGGTTCTGCTCGCAGGACGCCTGGCCCCGGGAGGCACCGCCCCACGCACGGCTCGCTGCTTGTCTTAGGGGGGTGCACCTGGAAACAGCCGCAGGGACCAGCCCACGTGTCTGCTTTTCCATGAGGGCAGGGCTGGGGGCTGATTGTTTCCGCTCCCCCTGAACACACAGGGAACAAGTGGGTCTGGAAAGGAGAAACGCCCCAGATTTTCCTGAAAGCCATGGGTTCCCGTCAGAAAACCAGCGGCCGCTCTTGCTGGGCCCCCCAAGCCAGGGGGCCCAGGACTGCTCTTGCCTGGGGAGGACCCGGCCCAGGCCGGCTGGTTGAGAGGACTCACCTGGTTAGGATTAACGGCCAGGCGGAGCCTAGTTGCCTGGCAAATACTAATTATGGGGTTCACGAGTCATGTGGTTGAGCCCAGTGCCTGGCTGAGACCACCTAGCTCCCTAGTCACGAGTTGAGTCAGGCCACCCGGTCAAGACAAACCACCTAGTTGACTAGTCGCCCGGTGGACACGACGGGGGCTCACAACTGAGGACAGGTGGGGGCCCCAGGCAGGTACTCACGATGGGGCTGGCGTTGATGTAGTCCGAGTTGCTGTGGCTGTTCTCGGATTTCAGCAGGATCCTGGAGTGATCGTCTGCAAGCAGAGGCAGGAAGTTAGATGAGTGCACAGGCCGGTGTCCCCAGGGGCCATGCAAGGGGACAGCGGGCGCTGAATGCCCTTCGAGGGCTGCCAGCTGCCATGCTGGTGTCCCTCCTTGGGGCTCTGCGGAGGCCACTAGAGGTCACATCCCCCCTGTCCTCCATTCACGCTCCTTCAGCTTCAGGGTGGAGAAGCGGGGAGTGTGGCAAGGGACACTCCGTTTCATCCGGCAGAACCGAGGTATCCTCGGGTTTTTCTTAAGAGTCAGACGCCAGGGTCAGGGGTTCTGCTGCGGGATTTTCTCTGGGGTCTCCCTTCAGCCAGCGGACACATGTGGCCGCACACAGCAGACACGTTTCTACGTGAACACCCAGGTATCAGGCAACTGTTCTCTGTACACAATTTTGTGGTCTGGAAACTGTTCTGTTCTGGAGATGACAGTTTTCTTTTCTTTCTTTTTCTTTTTCTTTTTTTAAAGATTTTATTTATTTATTTGACAGATCACAAGTAGGCAGAGAGGCAGGCAGAGAGAGAGAGGAGGAAGCAGGCTCCCTGCTGAGCAGAGAGCCCGATGCGGGGCTCGATCCCAGGACCCTGGGATCATGACCTGAGCCGAAGGCAGAGGCTTTAACCCACTGAGCCACCCAGGCACCCCTCTTTTTTTTTTTTTTAAGATTTTATTTATTTGACAGACAGAGATCACAGGTAGGCAGAGAGGCAGGCAGAGAGAGAGGGGGAAGCAGGCTCCCCGCTGAGCAGAGAGCCCAATGCAGGGCTCGATCCCAGGACCCTGAGACCATGACCCGAGCCAAAGGCAGAGGCTTGACCCACTGAGCCACCCAGGCGCCCCAACAGTTTTCTTTTAAAGAAAGAACAGAAGAAATAGAAAATGTGGCTGAAGAAGGAAGAGGGGTTGTGCAGGGGGAGGCTTCCAGCACGCCCCGGCGCTTGACGGACGTGGCAGCCAGACGCCTCCGGGGATCAGCACCACAGCATTGCCACTGCTTAGTGCATCCGGTCCATGAATTATTTTTCATTCTGATTCTGGAATAACCACCCTCCTGTGCACAGTGTCATCCCTCTTTGCCTATTTTCGGAAACTTCCCAAGCTGCACCCTCAGACGGACGCGGAGGAGGGATGGCGGGAAGGAGGGTGGTGCCTGTTCCGACTGGTAACAGGCTCGGGGAGGGACACCCACGACAGTCCCTCCTTCCTCCCGCCTCCCCTGGATGTGCGGCCTCCTTCTCCGTCCTCTTGTCCGTCCTCCTCAGCTGAGAACTGAAGGCCACCAAGCCTGGCAGCACGCTCAAGCCTGTTCTCTTGGCTCCAGTCAGTGCCTCCAGGTGCCACACACAGCACCACCTTTTTCTTCTGAGAAACGAAAGACAAGCTGGCTGGTGCCTTGGAAGACAGGGAGGTGGGGGCCTGTGAGTGTCTGACCTCAGTCCCGCATCCCAGCAGAGCGTCCGTTCCAGGCTCCCAACCCGGAGAGCCGCCCGGGCAGTGGGGCAGGGAAGCCTGCAGACCGTGCCACGGTTTAGACTTCTTTCATTTCTCTAGAAGGTTTTACTTGAAACATTTTTTTTGTCAACAACTCTGGGGCTTGGAAACTTGGCGAGTCCGCTGGACTGGACGTCATCCCATCGGTTCTACTGAGATCCTGACGTTAGTTTTTTTCCAGTAAAGATGAGATAGATGAGGATCGTCGAGAGATGAGGAAGGGCGCATGCGTTGTGGGACACCCCTGCGTACGCGTAAGGTCTCTACCCAGAGGTGCTCGGAAGGCATTTATGATGGCAGCTGCGGGGGCGTCCCCCTAGCGTGAATAATGATACAAAAATCCCAGGTGCTCAACGTCTTGGGTTCCTGCGCACACTCTTGAGACAGTGAAAATTGGCAGTGGCAGGAAATTGAAATAAAATTTACCACAAAAATCAGTTAACTCTGACACCTTAATAGCCGCAAACCCTACTGTGCAGGGTAAACGCAGGGCGCTGGCCCCCGTGTCGCTCCCACCTCTCTCGCAGCTGTGACCCGCAGCTCGGAAACTTCCGCTCAGCCCTGCACGTTCGCACACTGTCACTGAAGGAATCTGGCTGACGGCTGAGACTCAGGCAAACCGCCCCGAAACCCACACTCCCCCAAGGACATACGGAAGCATGTGCGGAGGTTGCTGTGTCCCAGGGTCACAGGACACTCACGGCTGGCGCCTCGCCGCACAGATCCAGCGACCAGGACAGAGAAGCTTCACCGTCCTCCCCGACCCTTCCTGGCTCTGGGATGCCGGCAGCCGTCAGTCACCTTTGAACTCCAGCCCCCTCCCCTTCCTCGTCTGTCTCCTTATTTTATGTCAATTCAATTAGCCAACATGTAGAACATCATTATTTCAGACGTGGCGTTCAGTGACTCATTAGGTACGTGTAACACCCAGTGCTCATCACAACACGGGCCGTCCTTCGTGCC
Organism: Pteronura brasiliensis; assembly: GCA_004024605.1. Taxonomy (NCBI): domain Eukaryota; kingdom Metazoa; phylum Chordata; class Mammalia; order Carnivora; family Mustelidae; genus Pteronura; species Pteronura brasiliensis. The sequence continues at coordinate 124,359 of PJEN01004156.1, read as the reverse complement.
CGTCCCCCGCTGACCCCCCCCCACCTTCCTCCCCTCTGAAACCCTCAGTTTGTTTCCCAGAGTCAAGAGTCTCTCATGGTTTGTCTCCCTCTCTGACTTCTTCCCATCTGTTTTCTCTCCGTCCCCCTATGGTCCTCCGCACTATTCTTTACGTTCCACGTATGAGCGAAACCATATGAATTGACTCTCTCTGCTTGACTTATTTCACTCAGCATAATCTCTTCGGTCCCATCCATGTCGGTGCAAAAGTTGGGTGTTCATCCTTTCTGATGGCTGAGTAATACTCCATTGTATATACGGACCACATCTTCTTCTTCTTTTTTTTTTTTTTAAAGATTTTATTTATTTTTTTGAGAGAGAGACAGTGAGAGCATGAGCGAGGAGAAGGTCAGAGGGAGAAGCAGACTCCCCGCAGAGCTGGGAGCCCAATGCGGGACTCGATCCCGGGATTCTGGGATCATGACCTGAGCCGAAGGCAGTCGCCCAACCAACCGAGTCACCCACGCGTCCCTGGACCACATCTTCTTGATCCATCCTTCTGTTGAAGGGCATCTTGGCTCTTTCCATAGTTTGATTATTGTGGCCATTGCTGCGATGAACATTGGGGTGCAGGTGCCCCTTCTTTTCACTACGTTTGTATCTTTGGGGTAACTACCCAGTAGTGCACCTGCTGGGTCATAGGGAAGCTCCATTTTTAACTTTTTGAGGAACCTCCACATGGTTTTCCCGAGTGGCTGCACTGGTTGGCATCCCCTTGTCCCAACATAAAAGCAGCTGCGTTTGTGCGAGGCCATTTGGTTCTTTAGGGTGACAGGCTGCCATCTTGGTCTGTTGGGTTTCTGGATGAAGTCGCTTTCCTTCCCTCTCCACCCTGCCTCTCGGCTTACTGGCCTGTTGTGCGGCGAGCAGACTGATTCTGGCCCCGGTTGCACTATGCCCACGAGGTTCTGCAAGCCCAGGTCCGCAGGGTGGTGCCTCATGCACACGTCAGGCTAGAGACCTTGCTGTGCTGTTCAAACGCGGGCGCGGTTTCTGCAGGACACTCTGGGTCTCCCGCTATAGCCTACACAGGATTCTGGAATAAAAAAAGCGGCACTTTGGCTGCTTTTAAAGGGTTCCAGAGAGCCTCCCGGGGGCCCTGCCGCGTTGGAAACACGTTCGCCACAGCCAACCTCTGGTGCTGTTGATTGCAGCCGTGGGGGTCCCTCCCGACTGTCCGAGAACCTTTTACAAAGAGCAGGGTCACGGGCGAAGGGACGGGAGGGGTCTAGGGAGGAAGAACTGCAGCCCCCGATTTCTGGCCTCAGGGGCACGCTGCGAAGGCCCCAGACGTCACCCAGCCGGACAGGTGCAGGCCTGAGGGCCACTGGGCGCCCTTCACATCGGGCGGCACCGGCCCAGGGAATCCCAGCCCAGCTGGGGTTTCCGGTCAGCACGTTAGCGCCGCAAAAAGTGGGAGTCTCGGTGGCATAAACACGCTGTCTGGCATTGCGCTCGGCGCTCAGAGCTCTCCACGTGGACGGCTGAGGAGACAGGCCATTTGGCACACCCGAGCCTGGCAGGGAGGACGGGCTGTGTTCCGTGCGGCCCCGGGGAAGTGCTGTTTCAGCCGCGCTCGCTTCCTCCGGGCCGCGCTTTCCAAGCCCCCGTTGAGTCTGGGATGAGGACCTCGAAGGCCTCAGAGTTCCGTTGCCTCCCATCACACACCTGACCTTGGCAGCAACACGCTCATTTTAGGGTTAACAGTGATCTGGTTTTGTTTTTAATGTGGGGGTGCCAGGTGGCTCATAGGTCGAGCGTCTGCCTTCCGCCCAGGTCATGATCCTGGGGTCCCGGGATCGAGTCCCACGTCGGGCTCTCTTCTCCTCCCTCCCCTCATACTCTTTTCCCCTCACTGACTCTCTCTCAAATAAGTTAATAATAACATCTTTAAAAATAAGATCGGGCCATCTGAACCTCCCTCTGGAGCAGCCGGAGCAGCCCCAGAAGGGTCGAAGCCCAGCAGAGGGACACTGCCGTTGCCGGGACGGCCCGGGGGGACTTCGATGGGTTGGGCAAATCTCAACTATCTTGTGGTTCGCTTTTTCCTGTTCATCTTTTTAAAACAGCTGACGTGGGGGCCAGTGAGTGTTAGGACGTCAAGCTGCCATCAAGCAGAGTCTGGCTGCCTCTAGTCTTTGTGTGGCCCAACGGGATCGCAGGGTCCCTCGAGGTCACTTGAGCACGCTGGAGACGAGGGGCAGGGCTCGTGAGCTAATGGTCCTTGCCCTCACCTGTACTCCCCTGACTGAGCACAGCCCGCGTGAACACGCAGCCCTGCCCCGGGAGTAGACATGGGGGCCCCAACCGCGGAGCGAGGACGCGTAGCCCCCTGGGAGTCTGCCCGTTGACTGAGAAGGCCGTGTGTTCTCCCGGTTCTTGCAGACCTTGCTCGGGAGCCAGGAAATGGGAACTCAGCGTCCTCCTGTCTGTATTAGGCCCGAAGATGGAGCTGTTTTCTCTCATGAGGTCCACAATAGTGAGCTTTGTCAGGGAGGGGAGGAGAAAGACACCTACCAAGAGGAAACTTATTGCCTACACATGTAGGGCACGTTCCTTTTCTCAACTCCTTGCTCAAGCGTCTTCAGTGCTCTCCGCTCAAGAGTAGTTTCACACACACACAACCTTTCTTCTTCCGGGAATGCGGTGCCATAGATAGAAGGAGGTTTGTGTCCCCATTTTAGGTTGAACTGATTTTCGTAATTGCCAACAGAAGAAACAAGTTCTAGAAGTTCTTCTTGATTATGAGTGGGACAAAGAGCACGTGAAGACAGCCCAGGGTACATCTGGAGGGCTGTGGCCAAACCGCAAGTGGGCACGTCCCGCTCTCGCTGTCGTCTAGAACACGTCCACATGAGCTGCTCAAGGACGGTGTGTGGAGGCTTCCTTGTAACCTGTCCTGTGGCACTAGGGTCCTGTTTCTTTAGGCTCCTGCTTATGTCATTCGTGCCAAGTGAGCTGATCCATGTGGTCGATGACCTCCACAGCACGAGCAGAAGTGTTGCTGGACACTGGCTGCCTTCAGATGAGGCATGTGTGGGGTCCTGGTGGACACTGGCACCGCGTGAGGGAAGTCTTCGCCGAGTGCTCTGCCCATGTCCCCGTGGGGCCTCCCACTGCTTCATGACTTTCTCTCCTGCTGGCTGCTGTTCCCTTAGCTTCGGCGGTGTGGCTGGCAGAAATGCGGAGTGTGTCCGGTGACCCCCAGCTCCGTGTGCTGTGGAGTCGGGGCTCTGAGTCTTTACGGAGACCCGCTACCCAGGGAAGCTCAGCGGCATTCGCAGCCCCCAGTTTCTCCTCGGATTTCGCGGGTCTGTGGACGGTGTGGCGTACTGTGAACACGGCCTACGGTCTCTGCCACTGGCTCCCAGCCGCTAAAGCCCGTCTAGCGATCCCGACCAGTTCCGCATAGTAACGTCCTTGCTGATCTGGACTTGGCATTGTTGAGCAAAGCTTTAAATGTCTGCAGCTTGGTTTCAAGACTGAGTAGCTACAAGGACAGCGAGCTTCTTTGCAGACCCGGGAAGCGGAAGACCACAGTGAGGTCAGGAAACAGGCCTGCTCTCAAGCGTAAGTCCTCCAGAAAGGCTGGCTCAAGCTTGTTCCCGTGGCCTTCCCTTCCTCAGTAAGTAAGCGGGTGCTCTGATCTCGGGTAAGCATGCTGGAAACCCTTAGCTCAAACTCCATAAAGATCTCCAAACCTCCCAGAAGAGAAAGCAACAGGGTTCCGCTCAGCGCCCCTCGGATCAGCACACGATGCTGCGTTTGGGTGGTCTCCGTGGTGAGATCCCAGTCACGGCGCCCTCCTGCATCCAGAGCTGGTGAGGGAACACAGCCCATCCTTCCACCCTGCCCATCACCCAGCACAGAGCCTCGTGTCAGCCTCCAGCTCTGGATGCAGCCAGGAGAGGTCTCGGAGCCCCGTGATGGCCTGGTCTGCCTCGTGGCGGCCACATTGCCACTGGTCTCTCAGAAAGAAATCCCCATATTGGACGGGCAGCTTGCTCTCCAGGGGAATGACAGTGCAGAGGAGGACGAGGGCCGGTCCATGGCAGGACAACCGTGCACGGGCCTCACCCGCCACAGCACAGCCCTGGGGACAAGGCACCTGTGTGCACAGCGTGTGTTCAGAGCACAGCAGAAGCAGGATCCGACCCAGGGGTTCCCGGTGTCTGGGGCCTTGCACTGACCACCCAGCCCCTCTGGGGTCAAGTGTTGACCCGTGTGACCTTTGTCTGCTGGCGTCCCCACCCCAGGGCCCTCGGGCCCCCCGTGGAGTGTCTGGTGTCCTTACATGGAGAGGCGGTCACGGAAGGAAGACGACATGGGAGACGTGGAGCCAAGCCTGGAGCAGGTGCACCTGAGAGCCTCCGACGTCGGCCCCGGAGGAGAGAGCTTCTGTTGCTGCTGCGGCCTGTGGTCTGGGGCGCCCCGGGCCGCACACCTGGAGTTGGGTCTCCGTCCCGCTCCAGTTTCCGCACAACTAGCTGGCCTTCCCCTTGCCAGGCTTGTTGCCTGTTCTCTGACGCAGTTTCCCCGTCTCTCACAGCTAGACCAGCAGGAAGGGGTGCGGGCAGCGGGAGAGGATCCGGATTCTCCTAGAGCGCTCGGCAGAAGGACGTGGGGTCGCACCTGGAGCCCGGCCCGAGTGGGGGAGCAGGCGCTGGCCCTGCCAGGACGCGGGCAGCCCGCCGCGGCAGGAGGAAGGAGCGCTCTTCCCACGCTGGTGTCGGGGTCATGGCTGTGGAGCGCACTGGCAGGGAGCCACGTCCGATGTGGAGGGCAGAGCCGAGGGAGGCCGTGCGGCCGGCATCTCGTGGGAACGGGGCCGCACGCACACCCGTGACGAGAGCGGACGCCACGCGAGCACAGCCACGCCATCCGCACGATTCTGCTGAGCCTTGCAGCCAGCGCCCACGGATTTCACCTCTGCTCGTGCGAGGAACCACAGCACACACGTGGCCGGGATGAGGGAATGCACGGTGCGCAGGTGGTGGAGGGGGCGGCTCCCGCAGCCCCGGGCTGGGCAGTCACACACATTTGAACAACAGAGCTGGGTTTGTGGGGAGCACAGCTGCCCCCAGAACACAATCCCACCTGCACCCGTGCTGACGGGGGGCACTGGAGCCCCTTGGGGGTGGATGGTGGGCCTAAGCCATCGTCTTCGAGGACAGACCTGACATCTGAAGGGGACCCAGGTGGACAGAGTGTCCCCTGACCGTTGGCGATGCCAAGACAACATTATTACCCCCAGGCCTTGCACACTCGGATGCTTCTGGAAAAGTAAGAGAAGAGAGCACGGCAGAAAACTTGATTAACGTAACAGAGGTGGGGAGCAACTCCCAGACACCCCACAGAACTAACCCTTTCCACGGGGGAAGGGGTGTGGCCCTGGGGATGGTGGACCACGAACGGACGTGGGAGCAGCTTCTGGCTTCCTCCGTCCCTGCGACTGGGCCCGAGCGGCCAGCACCTCCCCCCGGGTCAGAGGGCGCCACGCGGGCGAGGTCAGTGTTCCTGCTGAGGGAAGGCCGGCGTCCACCGGTGTCTTCTGGTCCTTTCCCTGCACAATGATGCGAGCGCTCCCCACGGAAACAGGATTGAAGTGGACCAGGAGACGGGGTGAGAAGCAGCGGAGGGGAAGGTGGTGGAGGGAGGGAAGCATGGGGCTGGGGATGGGAAGTGCAGCTTCGAATCCTGATTTCCCGAGGTCCCGGGAGCCCACGGTGGAGCGTTGTTACTCACCCGCACTGACTTCTAATGAGGAAAACATCACTGAACTCACGGCAACCTTGAGAGGAACGGCAGCTCATCCTAAAGTGTCAGGTTGCCAGAAAGAAAACCCTGGCTGGAGGAGAGAGCTTCGTTCCAGAGATCCTAGAAGGGAGCCCAGCCCCAGAGACGGGATTGCTTGGCGTTGGGGCCCTGAGGGCACGGCTGCAAATATCGGGGTAATGAAGGGACAGATGCCCAGAGCAGCAGGACATGTGGGATTTTGAAGGCCACGTGCGGTCGTCCATCCAAGGAAGGGGTCAAGCGAGGGCGAAGACCTATAGGAGAAGTGCCGGGAAGGCTGACGCCCTCCGTGGGTTAATGGTGGAAAACACAGAGAATGATGACTGACCGCCTTTTCAGCTGCGTTCGTTTAGACCTAAAGATCTCACCAGGTCCGAAGCCTCTGTCTGGTGCAGAGAAAGCCATGGTAACAGGCGATCTGGAGAAAATGTATTCGATTATGGCTCTGCCTGGACCACCTCTTTCCAAACCCGGAAGGGCAGAGACGGGGGTTGAGGGACGGTCGGCGGACGCTGCTCACTGCCAGTCGGGTGATGGAGCTCAGGCGTTCACGAGTCTTCCGGGGAGGCCACAGACGCACGCTCACAGCTCATGTTCACGGCGGCCACTGGAGATGTGGAGACGGGCACGGCCGCTCTCAGCCCACGGTGCCCCTGGGCCCCGGGCCTCGGCTGCGAGACCAGAACGGGATGGGGCTGGCGTTGGCGGGGGGAGGGGCAGCAGGCCTGCAAACAGCAGGTGAGCTTCCGGCGGACCCGTCGGGACAGTCAGACTCCCGGCCGGGCCATTCGCGACGCCGGAATGGGAATGCGGTCGGTGGGAGAGCGGCTTCATTAGGGACAAGTCCCGTCAGAAAACAAAAGGGGCTGTTTTCACAAGACCCACAGGATGGAAGCTCCACCTGCCTACGTCGTGGTCACGCACCACCGTCCGCAGGTGCCCGTGGTGCTGGCGATGGACCGGAACGAGAGGCTCAGCTTCTAGCTGTAGCGACAGGGTTGTGGGAACGTAGGAGAACGGAACATCCTTATTTTTAGGAGGCACAGGCTGAAGTATTTACGTGGATGTCACGATGCCTGAAGCTCACTTTGAAAGAGTTCAGCCAAAAAATGGGTAAAGCATGAACACGTGGAGGAAAATCGGCGCAAGACTGGCCGGCAGCTGGGTGGTGGGTTTGCAGGCCACTGCCCAGCGGTCATTTCTACTTGACTGTTTTGAAGTTTCTACAATAAAGCACGTGGAGGAAAGCTGTGCCACCGGTGACGTTTCTTTGCCAGGGCTCCTGGGCTGGCCTGCATGGGAATCCCTCCTGGTCGGGTCTCGCTGCTGGCAGCCTCGGGCCACTTGCTTCCCCTTCTTAACCTCTGGCTCTTCTACAGACAACGGGGAACAGAGGACCGGAGCCTCCCAGGGCTCACATCTGCGGCTTCAACCCCGTGTCTACACGCAAGTACTGGGTGAGCATCTTGACGTCCCCTGGACGGCCCAGCAAGGCTGGACGTGAAGCCCTTGCTCTCCATGGGCCACCGAATGTCCCGGCCCAGACCTGTGTCCACGTGGGGGGCCTGGGTAAGGCAGAGCCCGTATTGACCCCATCGGATGTGTTGTTATAGATGGAGACACGTAAACACATCTGTCCAACGTGCAAACGGCAGAAAGCTGACAGGGGAGGGGGGCGTGTGGAACCAGAAATTGAGCTCTTGTTGGCGGTGAGCAAGGACCCACGGACGGAGCTGAGAGCAAAGTGTCTCAGCGGCACCTCAGTGAGGACGGGTGTGGACGGGCAGGGACAGGGTGGGGGGACGGGTGGGGCTGGGCAGGGACGGGCACATCCGGGCGACATAGGAGACAAGCCGGCCTCACGGCTCGTGGAGTGCGTATGGCAAGGCGGCTGTGGACGGGTCGGGCAGGAGGCACAGCCCCAGTCTGGGTGAGGGAGCCGGGGCCTGTCGGAGAGGGCGGCCAGGGCTGCTGGCAGGCAGCGTCGAGACCCCAGACCTCACACCCCCGAGGTCAGTCTGTTCACAGCAGCGGCGAGGAGCGCAGAGAGCAGAGGAAGCCGGGCCCCAACCAGCCCCACAAGCCTGCGGCCTGGCTCGGAGCAAAGGAGGAAAGGAAATATAAAATCCAAGTTGCGAGTGGTTAAGTTGAGCCGACGGTCACTGCAGCTCCTGACCTGACCGCCCAGGTCCTGGAGGCACGGGGGGTCAAGGACAGTACTCCTCGGTCCCCTCAGGACACGGCCTTGTTTTCTGAAACACAGTTTTTGCCTCTACCCGGCTTCCCTTCGAAACAAAGTCCAGAACACCAAAACGGGCCCTCTGCCCCAAGCAGTACGACTGCCTGGGACGGCATCTGCCTGACGTGGCTGGGAACGTCTGCCGGGGTGTTTTCCTCAGCTCCGGGAGGCACGAGGCCTCAGATGGGCCTGGACACAGAAGGACTCAAAGGCAGGTGGAAGGCTCGGGGGCTATGTGGGCTGTGTCGGGGCTCCGGGGAGTCACGGGGTCCAGCTGTTGGGAGTCCGCGGACGCCGGCCGGCCTGTGCTGTGGAAGTCAAGCCGTCGCTCCGGCCTCCTGGGTGGAGGAACCGCTGAAGGGCTTCCTTGCGTGGACAGGTGTGGAGCCAGGAGGACAGGAGGCCCCGACTGCGGGGGTCCTGCCCGGGGTATCCAAGAATCTGTCAAACCCAGCAACCAGGGAGCTCGGGGGAAGGGACAGGGCGGGTCACGGCACAAGAAGTGGGTGCTGCGAAAGCCGGCTGCGGTTCCCTCCCGCTGTGGGTGCCAGGATGGGTGGGTTCTGCGCTGACGGCCCCAGCCCCTGCCCATGATCCCCGCACTGGCCGGCAGAGGCCGGAGGCGTGGGGAGCCGATTCTATGCCATGGGGAGTGTGAACCTCCGGCCGCAGGAAGCAGGGTGTCCGAAAGAGAAGGCAATTATCTCCGGTACAGTCTGGCAAGACCAAGACGGTCCACGTCCCCACCCCTGCCCTGCTCAGGAAGGGGTGCAGGCTGAGATCCGACGGGAGGACTCCCCGATGAGTGGAGACGGCCAGAGGCTTGTGGACAGGGCGGTCACTGCAAACGCGTCTGTGCTAACAGCGGGCGGTCCCTGCCCCGACCTCCCAGACCGGCACAGCGGCGCCTTCAGGACCCGGGACAGCGAGGAGCCTGGCCGGGCCACACAGCGCCGGCCCCGTCTCCCCAGCGCCACGGGAAGAAGCAAGAGGCTCCTGTCAAAGGGCAGGTGTCCGGGCTCCCACGGCCTTGGGACGGGACATTCCACCGTCACTAAGGTCCTGTGGGCACAGGGGCCCCGTGGGCTGCTGCCGTGGTCTGGGTTTCCACTGTGGGAGGGATGCTGAAGGAAGAAGAGGCTTTGAGTTTCAGTATTTACCGTTCGGGACCCGGTAGTCCAAGTAAGCGAGCGGACCTGGGGGATGTTCTGGGCAAGCCTGCTGGGCGTCCCTGTGCCCCAACCGCTGTGCGCCCGAGGCTCAGGTGCAGCCTTCCCCTTCCCTGGCCAGGCCCTCTTTGAGCCCAGCGGCCTAGCTAGAGCCTCACACCTCCCAGCCTGTCAGCGGCCCCTGCACACAGTAGGCGCCTAATAAATACGTTAGTCAGTTGTGGGTTGTTACTTACCTTCTAAATATAAAAGCTCCTATTTTTATGTTGCTTTAAAAAATTTTTTAAAAAGATTTAATTAATTTATTTATTTGAGAGAGAGAGCAAGAGTTGAGGAGGGGCAGAGGGAGAGAGGAGGAAGCAGGCTTCCCGCTGAGCGGGGAGCCCAATGTGGGGCTCGATCCCGGGACCCTAAGACCATGACCTGAGCCGAAGGCAGACGCTTCCTTGGCCGAGCCTCCCAGGTGTCTGTAAAACCTCCTCTTTTTAAAGCCCATCATGGAAAACCCCTCAGACCTCATGGAAACGGAGGGCCTGGTCTGAGCCTCCAGGGAACTGTTAGAAAAAATCACCCCAGAAGGGCCTTCAGATGTCAAGGGTCTGTGGTGCCTGGGTCAGTGTCGAAGGCAGTGCAAGGGGTCAGCTCTTAATACTCTGACCTGTGAGCCCAGTGGGGCTGCTGCCGTTTACCATCAGCACACGTCCCTCGGCCGGTGCCAGGCCAGGTGAGGTGGGACCATCGGGAGCATGTCGGGGGGGCACCGTGCAGGCGGCAGTGCTGGCTTCCGGGGCGCTGGGACACAGCATGTAGGACGCAGAAAGTGGCTTCACTGTGTCCTCCAAAGCATCAGCTGACCAAGAACATTTTCCCATGTTTGAAGTGTGCCCGGCGGCTCCGCCTGCAGTTCCTGGGACGGGGACCGGGTCACTCGTGCACACGTCGGCGACGCACGCGGGCAGCCTTCCGAGAGCGTCTGTTTCTAGCAGCCACTTGGGTCCCAAGTGTGCCTCGCACGCCTGGCCTCTTTGCAGGGGGTCCTACCTTCATCAGGCTCAAGCCTGGCCTGAAACCTGCTGGAACACGGGAGCTTGCTGCGTTTCTTAGCCAAGTGGCTAAGAAAGGGTCCTGGCGGCCAGGTGGAGGCAGACCAGGCCGGTCTGTTTCTGGCCTCTGCATGGGCCTGTCTGTCCGTCCGAGTCATACCACATACAACATGTAATCTAAGACCGTCTCCTACTGGATGCAAGTTGATTAAAGCGCTGGTCTCTCTCTGTGTCTGCTTCCTGGTGCCGATCTGCGTAGAGAGTGGGTTCTCCGCGACGGGTCTCGGCATGCAGGAGGCTGGTGGGCATCTGCGGACCCTCCCCCACCCCGGGCCCACAGCGCTGACTGTCCTCAGGGCTCAGAGCTTCCCAGGACGACGAGAGGATCGCAGTCAGACGAAGGGGAGGCTCCACGAGGCTAAGAAATGAGTCTCGGGGCGCCTGGGGGGCTCAGTGGGTTAAAGCCTCTGCCTTCGGCTCAGGTCATGATCCCAGGGTCCTGGGATGGAGCCCCACATCGGGCTCTCTGCTCAGTGGGGAGCCTGCTTCCTCCTCTCTCTCTCTCTGCTTCTCTGCCTACTTGTGATCTCTGTCTGTCAAAATAAATAAATAAAATCTTAAAAAAAAAAAAAGAAATGAGTCTCAAACCGCACAGCAGCAGTGTAGATGGCAAGTGTTCACTGGGGCCCAGACGCCCTCAAACCAGGACTGTGCCCCTGGACCACAACGGAATCCACCGACTCCGTCTCCCGGCTGGGGACGGCTCCCTCAGCCCCGAGCGCCCGCAGAAACCCAGGCAAGCAGGGGACGGCGCAGCGGGCCCGCGTGGCCCGAGTTCCCCTCCCCCGGCCTGGAGCAGGGCCCGGTACGTACAGGTCAGCACCGCCGGAGAGCGGTTCTTGGGCACGTTCTCCTCCCTCTGGGCCACGAGCGAGCTGTTGGGCTCGGCCTGGTAGACACAGAGCGCCTCCCACTCCTTCTCCAGCCGGTTCTTGTTCTTCAGGTGGTCCTCCATGTAGGCCTGGAACGGAAAACGGAGACTCAGCAACGGCCGCTGACGGCGGGTCCCTGGTGTGACGCGGGACACAGGGAGCAGCCCACGCGTCCCTGTGCGCACGCATGAGGAAGCGGCTCCCCGCAGACCCGGGAAACGCACAGGCCCGCGGGTCGCACAGGGCAGGGCGGGCTCTTTACCTGTTTCGCTGGTTCCCGGGTGTTCGTGGCGTGTGTGTTCCAGGGGCAGAGCCCGGCGTCAGGGACCCCCGGGCGTGGCGTGGCCCTGTTGGCTATTCCCAACCGAAGGGAAGAGAAGGACGTGCCACAGACCAGATCTGATCAGCCAACCCGAAGCTGGTGTGGACAACCTGTCCACACAGACGCTGTTTTCCTTGTAACTGACCTACTTTTCTGAATCAAGTGGGTGTGAGGCACCGAAGATACGGGCTGCTCTGACGTGTGCCGGCGTAACCAGCGTGGGGTGGCCACAGAAGACAGAACAAAACCGAAACCCAGAACAACGGAACCGACGTCCTGACCCTCGGCTGCTCAGATCTTAATCTTTCCGGGCACTTGTCTATCAGCGGCGATGGCCGGAAGTGGATGAGGAAATGCTTCCAGAACATTCCCTCCCACAAAGACAGCCCTGTCCGTGCATTCTCACCAATTTGTGTAGCTGAGAAACCACCGTGGCTTTAAGGAAAAGCATTTCAAAGGACCAAACCCCAGTGGCTTTATTGTGCCAACAGAAATACTGGTCCCACTCTGGACACCGTGTTTGTGGGTCTTTGGGGTCATGTGTGGACACGGGTGTTCAGCTATGTCCACACACAAAATGAGACACACGCTTGCCAGCCCCTGCGTCCTCTCACTGTGGGGAAGCACGCGTGTCCAGCTCCCATGCAGGCCAGGCCAGGACTGCCCCATGCCTCCCCCCGGCTGGCCGACTGGGCTCAGGGGCACTACCTGTTGGACTAGAGCTGACTCGGATTGTTTTGTGTCATTCACTCAACAAACAGCAGCTTATCCACGTCGGTCCACAGACCACGGAAAGAGCCATAGGAGAGAAGGCACTGCCCTCAGGCTGCCTGGCCCAGCGGGAGGGCCGGCGATGGCTGTGACTAGCATCTGGGTTGTCACTGTCACTCAGGGAACGGACAGACGGCCTTCGTGCAGATGACACCGAACCCCATGAGCACGCGGTGACATCCCCGCAACCCTCTGAGGTGCGGCCTCCCCAGGACCGGAGCCGAGGGTGCCGCGCCTGCCCACCCCTCCCCGCCAGGGCCCTGCACCGTGACCTCCGCCCAGACAGCCCCTCCGGGTTCTTGGCAAGGGCAGGCGGTGGATTTAAGTGCAGTCGAGTGGCCCAATCTGGAAGACACCAACTGCAAACTGCCTGGTTCTTTCCTTTTGAGACATCCTCCTGGAATACCGAAGATGGAGTGACCCTGATAAGGACAGTTTTGCATGAGATGACATTTAAATTCTGTGAAACGTTTACCAGCTACAATATGGTGTGAGGGAGCTGGGGGAGGGACAGCTCCGGCTGAAGTGGATCTGGGGTCACTGCCCTCAAGATGCCGTCTGTGAAAGGGGCGTTGGAGGCCCCCTGGATTCCTGCAAACACGGGTGTGCGCAGGTTTACCTCGACGGAAGCGAAACCACGCGGCGAGCTTGCTGGGATTTCTCAATTTACAGCAAGAAACACCAACCGGGACTGTAGGGAGGGAGGGAGGGAGGGGAAGGAAAGAGCAGATGCGGCTGTTTTTCCTCGTTGAGAACAAATCGTGTGAAGACACACTTGATTAGATCAAACTGAGGGAACTTTTTCATTCTCCTGGCGTGTGTGGCTCCGGTAGCCTGTGTCTGTCATACTCTGGTCTCCATCTGATCTGTTCTGTTAATGTTTTCACGAGACATCATTTATGCTACAAAACTGATGTAATTTCCCCATTCATGGTTTTGGAGAATTTCCTCTTTCATGTTTGTAGATAAGATTCTTGCTTTTCTTTTCTTTCTTTTTTGAAGATTTTATTTATTTGTCAGAGAGAGGGAGAGAGAGAGAGAGAGAACGCAAGCAGGGAGAGGCAGGCAGAGAGGGGGAAGCAGGCTCCACGCTGAGCAGAGAGCCTCATGCAGGACTCGATCCCAGGACCCTGAGATCATGACCTGAGCCAAAGGCAGAGGTTTCACCGACCAAGCCAGGTGCCCCAAGATTCTTGCTTTTCATCTGTGACACGAGAGCATATTCTCATGTTGTCTGTGGGGAGGCAAGGCCTTCGTCATAAAATAATGTGTTTTAAACAAAACCAACACCAAACTGGCAGAATAACTTAATTCTGGGAGGTCCTGTCTCTCAAGGGCGTGAGGCGTGCGGGCAGAACGGGTACAGTCCCCTCCTGAGACGCGGCGTCCTCTGGAACAACGGGCAAGTCAGCACGTGCAGAAGCTCCGCTCGGCTCTTCCCGAGTGAGCACAGAGCTGCGGGCGCCGGAGCTGACACCCGACACTCCTGTTGCATGCGCGCGTGCGGCCGTGAGTGTGACTGTGCGTGTGGTGGCAACGGCGGGAGGAGCAGGTTTTAAACCGCACACATTTATGACACAGTAGCGTGCACAGAAAAGAACAAACAATGAAGGCAAGTGGAACGAAAACAAAAGCCACTCATGACTCCTCACGCGGAGCTGACCCTAAGCTCTCCCGAGCACGCACACGGCTGCTTTCTCTCCCTCCTTCAGTGCCGCTCACTGCTTCCGCTTTGGACAACATCCACGTTACAGGACTTTCTTGTCCAAGATGGAAAGAAGCTGAGATGAAACGTTCATCTTATTTTCGGAGAAGCCAAGGCCTAGACTCCTTAAACCCTTACCCCAAAGCCCCTGGCAGCCACCAGCTGCCACCTGGGACACGGCTGTTCTGTCTTGGCTCCCTCCTGCAACCTCCTCCCCACGCCCCTCCCTTCACACCCACTTCCTAGTCCACTCACAGAGCGACAGGGTCGCCACTCCTGGTCCCAGATACCACCAGTTTCCAAAAGCACCAATGCAGCCTAGGCCAGCACTAGCTTTTGTGCAAACTTCGTTTGACCAGTCTGCTCCTTTCTGTCTCACCACGACTACTTCCCTGTGTTTTGACCACCCCCACCCCACAGCACCATCATTCTCTACACTTTGTTCGTGTGATTCTTCTGTAACGGATCTGTCCCGACTTTGAGGTTGGTGCAAACACTATCATGTCCTTTGTGAGTCTGGGGTGTGCTCCAGCCAGCCTGCCTGGTTCTCATTTCCTACAAACCCACGCTCTTTGTCGGACACTTACTATTTTAAAAGCTACGTCTTTGCGACAATCACCGCATTTTGCCTTGTGCTCTGGCTTGAGGGCGTCAGGACATTCTGGCCCTCATGAGATCAAGATTGCTGAGAATGGGGCCAATGTCTCATTCACTTGGCACAGGCTTTGGGCACACGGTCAGTATTTGTTGGATGACTGCTCACAACCTGGAAGTTTCTAGAAGTAATTCGTACTACAGATAAACAGTTTATGTCAACGATGGCATCCAAAAAAACTGTCTTAGGATCTTCTGAAGTTGGAAGAAATGCCCTCACAAGTAACGCACGGACTTTGGAATGTTTCATTATCTATTTCCTCACCTCCTTCCTCCTTTGTGGGTTACGCAGCCCCTCCAACATCCACACCAATGGGTGCTGCCACTTCCTAATGGTCCCTTGGCCACCTGGACGTAATGGCGGCCTTAGGAACTTGGAGGCACCATAGCAGTTCAGAGAGCTCTTTCCCCAACCCTCCTCCTTGGCCCTCTGAGTCCAGCTGTTGTCTCCCCCAGTTCTCCGTCATTGTGTGAATCCATGCCCTTGGCCAGTGCCTCCCATTCAGGACATGATACATGCTGCCATGGATGCCATGAGGGATGCTTCTAGAACCTGTCGTCCCCAGAGCTGTGAGCATCTGCTGGTTAGGTACCCGCCTCAGCCACATCACTTTACACAGTCCCTGTTACGGGCTCTTGAGTATCTCTGAATTGAAACTTCAAGAGACAGGCCCTGGAGTACACAAAGTACTAGTTAATGGTACTAGAAGGAAAGCAGCTTGAGCTGGTGGGACCCCACTATGACGTGCACTCTGGAAATGTAAAAGAAGTGAGGAGTCGCGGCTTAGCAGTAGCTGGTTCCATCTGAAGGGCACCGGCAAGTCAATCTTGAAAGCTACCGCTGGTCCTTAAAGAGTGTTGGGAAGCAGGACCCCGAGCTTTGAGAAGGGCTCACTGTGCCCTTAATACTTGGGGGTGACAGAGGTTTTGGATGAGTGCTGAGCGGGGAGCTGTCTAAATCTTCTTGAATTCTGATAGTTTCCTGGGACTAGACTTAATGGGCTTGCAGAAAAGATAATCCCCAGATAAAGTGTTTGTGGGGAAAAGCCCGCGGGTTCCAGAGCATGGGTTTTCTGAGTCAGTAACCGGGACACACCGGCTGACGCCGGTCTCAGGCTCTGTGGCATCCGTAATTAGGGCAGGTGGAAGATGAGCCAGCACTTCTGAGTCCTCTGCCCAGCGAGAATGACACCAGCTTTTGTGAGCCACACTTTATGAGATATTAACCCAACCAGAGGTTCTCCCATTTAATCTTCCTCATACGAGTCCAGATCCCCATCTTGTGTCTCCTTTTCTGGCTCAGACTATTAGAACACTGGTAGGAAGACTAAAGACCCTTCCTGGGTCACAGGGACTATGGGCCACCAGATGACACGGCGTCCGTGTGTCAAACAAACTGACGGGCCTCCACGTTGAATGGGATCATTTTACACAGAATCCCAAACCTTTGGGATGAAAATGTTATTGCTTGGAGACCTGTCCACCATTTGTCAAGAAAGCTCAAACATTTTCTGCAATGAGCTTTCTGATGGAATTGTCAACACCGTGACCTCAAGAGTGATTTCTAGAAACATGGAGCATTTGGGGTGCTCCAGCACATGATGGGGTTTTACTAATAATCGCCAGAGCGCTGTGTGTCTTTGGGAGCTGATCATAGCTTCCGTCCACCAGGCCTTCGGGAAAGCCCCGGGAGCTCCCGCTCAGCTGGGACACAGTGGAGAGGAGCAGGCACCGGCCGGGGCTTTGGAAGGCTTCTTAACAGTGTAGGACGCGCACGGGCTGGTCCCCACATAGACTTTCTGGTTATCCTCTCCTCTCACTGGCCCTTAATTCACCGCTACGTAAAATGGGGATCAGAACACGGATTTCTCAAGGCGGTTCTGAGGGCTGACCGGTCACTCTGTGAAGTCGCTTCGGGAATATGAAGTGTGCCCCGCGGAGAGGACGGTGATCGCGGTGGGTCTCCGCTTTCCTTTGGAAACAGAGGGACTCTCTTGAGTTGGCATCTGCATTCTGTGACTTTACGGCACGTCCTGGGGACATTGTCCCTGAGCTAATGACATACAACGCACGAGTCTCCAGGAACGGCAGCCACTGGTGCAGCCTGAACACAGAATCCCACGGCTGCTCTGCGGGCACTGCCACGGGGCACGGGCCACGGGCCACCGCTGCGGGAGCAGCCACACCGTCGCCCTGAGTGCAGCGACACCACCCTAACTCCCGCCGGAGAGGAAAGAAGCAGCACCAGCAAGCACGCGGTCCTGGCTTCAGAGTCTTGGCCTGGTCCCCAGGGACAGTGGCCTCCTCACTCAGCCTCCACCTCTAGCGGATGGAGCCAACACGAGCTTGGACCACCGTGCCAGGTTCGCAGCCGGCCAACCATGCACTCGGGGATGGCTCCGGAACTCATCCCCTCCTCTCGCCGTGCTCCCATCTGTGGCTCGCTGCCCTGGGAGGGAGGTATTGGTGGCCAGGCTTGAGTCACTGGAAAACGCCAGTAGAAGAGAAGGTGTGAACTCAGCTGCTAATGAGACGTTTTCCAGTGTGGAGAGCAGGTGCTAACGCCCCGTGGCTGTTCGGACTCCGCGTCCCCAGCCCGCGTCCTGCTGGGGGACTGTTTCCCGGGCGTCGTCTTCTGTGTAGGGTCAACGTCGGGACTGGTTCCCAGGGTCACGAAGGAAATAATGCCACTTGGTAGGATTACTGTGTTTCCCCACATGCGACAGGCGCACGCCCACGCTTTGATGCCAGGTGGCAGGCTCTGCCCACCTCTGAACGTCGGGTGCCAGGGACGCAGTGTTGTTGGGGGTCATCTGGGCCCAGCGCAGGGCAGCACGGAGGGACAGCAAAGGTTATTAGTCCCGTGAAACGTGGGGCAGGTTCTGTGTCATTCTAGCATCTCCCGCCACCGGCGAGGAAGGGGTGCGACGCCCGGCCAGTGGGTTCGTTATCACTCGAGAAGAAGAGTGGGAACAGCTCCCTCTCATGGAACACTGACGCTCATGGGGATGGAGGCCCACGGACAAAGAAGTGAAACGGCCTCCACTCGGCCTCACGTCCCCTCAGCCAGTGTATGCAGAAACCATCAACGTCAGTGCCGACTGCCCTCGCAGGCGTCTGGACAACTGCTCTGTGGGTCCTCACACAGGAAACAGGCAGAGAACCACCGGTGGAGCATCTTTCTACAGCAGGGCTGCCCGCCGTGGCCAAGGCGTGCTGAAGCAAGCTGGGCTTTGGGAGACCCGGTTTTTATGGGGGAAGCTTTGCTTCTGTTCCTTTACCTTGGTGTCTATGAGCGCGTTACTTTACTGTGCGACAATCAAACCTTTCGTCCGAGTGAAGAATGCAGCCCGTTTACATTCCCTTCCTCGTGAGAAGACCTTGTCTCGTGCTGTGAAGTCGGCGAGCAGTAGATGAACGTCTGTAAAGGCAAGAGTAAGCTGCTTCTGCTGCCGTTTGGGCAAAGGGAGGACCCTTTACCTCTTTAAAAATTAACATCGCCACCTATCTTTGTTAATACATGAAAGGCACATGTTGATGTTAAATGTTTGATTTCCCGCAGTGAGAGGTTTGGATTCCAAGCAAAAAGTACGAAAAGATGAACGGAGTAGTTCACGGGGGTCGTCATCCTGACTTTGGCAGCTCCCGGCGCCGGCCGCCGGCTCGGCGAGGGGAGAGGCTCCGCCACCCGCACGGAACCACTCCAGACCCACGGCCGCGTTGCCCTGTAACACCCTGAGCGGGCACGTGAAGATCCTTGCGATTCAAATGAAATCTGACGCAGTACATTCAAGTCCCCAGAAGCACAGACCTGGTAAAACGATCAGAGTGCTGCCTTGTTACTTCTCAGCTTAGGAAAGACTTTCTGGAAACAGGAAACGTGCACCCAGATCGTGTTCAGATCGCCGCCCGGCTCTACCACAACGAAGCCGCAGAGCGGGGCCCTGCTCTGAGGCCGTCGCCTGCCGGCCCAGCGGGTCCCTACCACGCACCCAAGCCCCGGCCCTCCTCCTGCTTGCCGCGGGACTGCTGGTCTCCCTGGGTGGCTCAAACACACGTTCCTCTGGCGGACAGACACACGATACCCTTAAAAATGGCAAAAAAGCCACAGACCCAGGAAAGTCAACTCAAACCATGTTCCCGTGTTGTCAAAATGGACTTTACCTGGGAAAAGCAAACACAGTCTGGCCTTCAGCCTCTGGGCCGTGTGTACAAAAAGCCCAAAGACGTATGTGTGAGGAACAGAGAGACTTGGGGATCTAACCCTTTCGATTACATTTTAAAAATCACTGCCGTGGAGATTCGTTCTGGGAAGGGAACGTTTCCACATGTCTTTGCAGTGAGCCTGGGTCATCCTGGTGAGGTCGACCAGCAGGACGTCATGTGAGCGGCAGAAATGACCTCACCGGCAAGAGTGACCCCGCGTCATTTCCCCCAAACCCTCCCTCCGGGAGCTCTGGAGGCCCAGCGGAATCCCTGCAAAGGGGTGTCAGGGCTGTGTCCGCGTGACTTAGAAACGCAGGCTCACGCGTTCTGTCGTCGCCAAGCCGACGGCAGTGACACAAGTGTGAAAGGGTTAAAAAGGCGGAGAGGAGTCCGAAGGTACCAAGCAGAGAGCCTTTAAGAGAGTCCCCGGCTTGCAGGCAGGCGAGGCACGAGTGGGTGAACACGGGGCACGACCAAGTACGGAGGAACAGGCTGGGTTTGAGCCTGTGAACACTGAGTTCTCTATTTTATTTAAAATCCCTTTTGTAACTGAAAAATAAAACACATGCAAGAACTAGGAAAATAAACAAAACCTCTAAAGAAAACATCATGTTTCTCAAAGAATGTCTGGGAAGCCCCCTGGGCAGGAGTCTCCGAGGCAGGCGTGGAGACGGCATCCGCGTCCCCCGTGCTTCCGGAGGCTCGGGGAGAACGCAGGGGCCTCTCGGCAAAGTGACCACAGAGGGGGACTTGGAAAGTCATTACATCTTGATTATGAGGAACCGAACTAATTGGGAGCATTATTATAATTTTGGGTCTTGGTATCCTGCGTCTAGAACCAGGTCCAGAATGGCTAGAGATCGTATTGACAAAAGAGAGGCCTTGAACAGCGGCAGACGAGCCTGTGGGGCATTTCCTAGAATCCGTCCATAATTACCCCGGCCGCGGGGTGGTCTTCAGCAGGTGCCGCACGCAGCAGGCCACCGTGCCGGACTGAACACACATGCTCATCGAGTGCCTGCGCGACTTCCGTTAACCTTTACCCCACAGACTTGCAGAGGAAGAAAACCACAGCTTGATGAAAACTCACAGTTAAAACCTCGATGGGAATGGGTAATAACGAACACCTTCCGTCCCAAAAAGGTTCTACTTAATAAACTTCAAGAAAGCGGCAGATCTGTCCTTACCGCCTACTCTTACTAAACAGGAGGGAGGGGGAAGATCTGTCCTCCAACATGACGGGGGCTCCGTGTGTGCGTGGGGGCAGCGGGAGTGACTCGGGCTCTGCAGGGAGATGGGGGGGGGTGCCCGCGTGCTGGTGGCAGTCACGCTGCCCCGTGTTTCAGGCCGTCACTCCTCGAGGAGCTGGATGAGCTTAAACAATTTTATGAGTCTTATCTTATACAGCATCTCAGAGATTAGGGTTCTACGAACAAAGGTTAAAATACAAAGATGAAAGTCAGGAGCGATGGAAAATAATTTAGAGAATTATACCGTACTTTCCATCCACGTACAGGTGTCAATGTTTAAATTTCAGGCAAAGAGCTTCCTTGACGGTACAAGTGAAAGCGGAACTTCTCCTGTAATCGGGGGAGCGAGCCCCGAGCGGCATTCCTGGTCCAGACTCCTGCCCGGGTCTGCTGGCTCAGTGACTTATTTATTCATTATTCATGTTGTTGTGAGCACGTTGGATGAGACGGGTGCACGTGTGTGTGTGTGTGTTCCGGGGACCCAGCAGAGACTCAGTCCGTGTGCGGCTGGTCTCTTCAGGCGGGGGACAGGCCACAGACGGATAAACGGACGCGGTTACAACAGTGACTTCATAGAGCCATAAGAACACGCGACAGAGATTAGGTGAGGGGTGGGTGCGGGAGGCAGGGGCTTGGACCTCAAGAGGGGAGGCCCTTCTGATGAGCAGGTTTCCGAGGGTCTCCTGCCGGGTGGGAAGGGCTCATCGTCTCCGAAATGAGGGGTATCACAGGGAGACAGAGCAGCCAGAGAGAGAGCCCAGGGTGGGGACGGGTCTGGTGTAGTCCAGCCACAGAGAGAAGGCCAGCGCGGCAGGAGGGAAGGGAGCTAGGCGGGGCGGCGGCCTGTGCCCCGACCCCAGGGGAGCCCGCAGGCCGCGGGGGAGCCTGAGGTCTGCAGTGAGAGTGGCAGGAACCCTCTGGGGTGTTTTAAGCAAAGGAGGCACATAATGGGAAAGATGCTTTTAAAAGGTCACTCTCACCCTAGGCGGAGACCAAGCGCACAAGAGGGGCCGTCCGCACACGAGGCACAGGGGCTGACATTTGGGGACAACAGCGGCGGCGGAGGGCACGGATTAAGGGGCGGAGGCGTCCTGTATTCCAGGAGACGAGCTGCCAGGACTCACTCACGGGCAAACAGGGGACCCGAGTCCGACAGAGACCGCGTGTCTGCTTCCCCGGCTGCTCCGTCTGCCAGTCCTCGGCTTCGGGGACCTGCACCTTGTACGACGTCCTGCATCCGGGCCATGCCTTCGCCGGTCGCCCAGCCGCGGCGGGGCAAGGTCCCCGAGCTGGTCGGAGAAACAGGGTCACAGCCTTCATCTATTCCAAGTCAAACGTCGGGGTAAAATCCGACACATTTCATCCACATTCCTGGCATTTCCAGCACCCTTCACGCTTTCACAGCGTGGACGAAATGCGCGGATGGCCGCGGCCCCACATGGTTGTCAACGTCACCACGCGTGTCCGAAGAGCTACAGAGAATGAACAGCGAACCGCTCGGCTCCCGGCTCAAACACACAGTCCCACAGCCACACGGCCCCGACCAGCCTGATGCACGCGGACGCGCGGACGGCGGTTCCCCAGGCGGACACAGGTGTGCGAGCGCGGCTGGGCTCGGGGCCGGGGAGGGCCAGGGCCGCGCGCCGGGCAGGGGAGACGCGGTGCTGGCTCCTGCCGACCCGTGGCCCCCGCCGGGATGCCCCCGCCACCGTCCCCGGGGCTGCTTCCATGTGACACCGAACGATTCCACGAGAGGTCCGTGGCTTGGAGCAGAACGATGGATCCATGCATTAAAGTGTATTTTTTTAAAATCTTTTAAAGACTGAAACCAAGACGACATCAGGGTTAGGGAGAAAACGAGACTTCTGAGGGAACGGAAAGAGAACCCCTCTGCATCCCGGAACACCCCCTGCCTGTGCTCTTTGGGTGCCACGCGGGGGGCAGCCCAGAGTTTCCGAGGAGCTGCCACAGAGCCCCACGTCCCACGAGTCCGCCGTCCGCGCGTGGCTCTAGCGTGGCCTGAAGCCCAGAACACATGTGGGGTTTGCCGCGGGCCCTAAAAGGGAACCTGCCCTCCCACACCTAGCTTCCTGGGCTTCTAGAAACCCAAACACGGCCTTCCCCCTGTTGCTGGCAACACCGGGCACTCACCTGATGGTGCTATAAATTTAGTATTTTAGTCCACGTCCTCAACTCAGTGGGGAAAAGCAGGACAAAAAAATAAATGTGAATTACATTTTAGGTGCTCCCAACAGGCCAATTATTTTACCCCTTTCAGTCTCTCCACTGCCAGCAGGGAGGCTGGCACAGCCTCGGCCGTCAACAAATATTTGCTGTAGGACTCCCCTCCCGAGACTGCGGGATGGCTCCGTGTCGCCAACCCGGGGCCCTGGTGGTCGGAAGCGGGGCCCGCGTGGGGGACACCTGCGTCCACGGCAAGAGCCTCGGCAGTGTCGCCGATGAAATCTTCCTGGACAGATGGATCCCAGTGCTCCGTTTAATGCTTTTCTTTGAACAATATTTACCATATATGATCTCAACTCACAGGAGCATTCAGAAGTGGGGAAAGGCAGATTTCTAGACTCTTAGGCAGATTTCCATTGCTTTTAACATATTCTCATACGTCTTCAGTTTTTCAGCTCTGGCTCCTTCCCCTGGCTGGCTGACGGACCCTCTCACCTTCACTGGGGTATTTGGGAATATTGCATGATCCATTCCTGGAATGCATGAGCCGCTCTGGGCCCTACAGAATATTCATTCACTTTTAAAAATATTTGCACCCCGCCGTCAACAGGGACACATGCACACGGAGTCGCAGAAAGCGGCTGTTTTAACGGCACACGCTTTCTTCAAACCTCTCTTTGCATTAACACATTTTCTTCGAAATTATTTTCGTAAGAAAGATTAACAATTTCAACATTAGCAGCTCATCCCCTTTCATTTAAAGCTCTGCTGATAAAATTCTTTGCTTGTCATTCAAATAGTAAGTAATAATTATAGACTTGAGGCTTCCATCTCGGGCTGCGTTAATGGTAAATTGCACGCAAGTTTGAAGTGTGCGTCCGCTTTGATACATCTCAAAATGCAATTTCCACAGCCTCCCTGGGCTATGCACGATTAATTATACAGTTAATAAGGGAACTATGTTAGTGAAAGGAACGTTATTCATCCAGACCACCTGCCTTTACCAAAATCTTTTGTGTGCTTCTCTTCTTTTTGTGACGTTGGTGTGCAGACAATGACAACAACCAGCACCCGTCCCCGCAGCCCCTCCACTGACGACGTCGCGGTTTTAAACACCCATCTGCCGTTGGCAGCTCCCTCAGTCCTCACAAGTCTAAAGAATAAGTAGTCCGGCTTTAGGATATTTCTGCTGATTTCTGCTTTTTAAGAGTTTAAAACGTCTGCCCACGGCATGTCGAACTCTTGAGACAACTCTTTCCTAAGCAAGAGCACTCCTGCGACGGCGTCCGGCTTCTACCGACGATGGGCTGGGAGTCAGAAGGGAGTTCGCAGACACGACAGGACCCGACGGTCCCCCGTTCTCTCCTCCCCCATGCCAAGTGTCTGTGTTTCGCACTAAGTAAATCATTCCATCTGTAAGAAGTTTGACTACGGTTTTGCGCAGACGCTGATGCTAACTTTTACAAACAAAGTTCACATTTCTGGGACTCTGATGTAGAACAGAGATCAGAACACTTTAACTGGAGAAGAAAGCCGGCGACAACGCCACATTTCTACTTGTTTCTAAGATTACTTCAGCGACATGAAAGAATGTGTTTGCAAAAAGTTTTATAACAAGTCCCTGTTGACACAAATTAATATGCTCTTTATTAAATGAGAACATGAGAATTTGATTTCAGCTGTAACCATGTCCCTTCGATACACAAAAATACCTAAAGACGCAAGAGACTCCGTTCATGCACAAAATCCAGCAGGAAACCAACACTGGGTTCCAGAAAGTTGACAGAAAACACAAGACGGGGACACAGGAGGAAACATGTCACAAAAACGCAGTCCTAGGACAACCAAACCCTGAAAAGGCCTTCTATTAACAAATTCTCGTAGAAAAATAGGGTCTCCAAAACCAGGGGCACCCACTGCCACCTCTGGACCTGGGGGTACCTGGTGGCCGCTGCTACATCTACCCCATGGCTGCCTCTCAGAGAGAGGAGGTGAGATGGAGGAATCGGATCACCCATCCACTCTGTCTACACTGGCGTCCGTGACTTAGGTGGCACTGGTTCCTAGAGCTCTTCAGAAACAGGTTTTGAAGAGCTGTGTCTCCATGCGGTGGGCCAGCAGATTCACGCATTGAATGGCTGTCCACCTACTGTCCCCAAGCGGAGGGTCAGCTACAAAATTCACGCGGCCTCAGTGGTGTGACACGAGCACAGCAACAGCGGTCTGAGGACAGAGCCCTGGAGCGAGGGGGAGAGGCTGGTTGCCCCGCCACCCCCAGGTGGCAGGTCCTCCCTGGGCAGCACTGGGCACCCCACACTGATGACGAAGTCCTCGCTGTGACCTCCTGAGGGAGCGCTCAGGGAGAACAGAAAGTTGCAGCGAGGCAGTGAAGTGACGTCAGCTCGCCACACAGACACGGAACTTCCCTTCCAGGCGTGGATGGGCAATGCTGGCTCCTGCTGCAGCGCATTGTCGAGACACGCTTGCAGGAATTCTGAGAGCGTTCCTTGGGTCCAGAGCGGTTTTTGGAGCTTTGCTGTCCTAGAAGCAACAGGCTACGTGCTGCGGGCAATAAACGGCAATGGGGACCAGCCCACGGCACAGATGCCAGCAGCTCACAGAAGACCCCGTGCTTGTTTTCCCCTGGAAGAGGACCGAGTGTCCCTGACTTTCCCACAGCGTCCTGGCAGCAGCGGGACAGCTGACACGCGGTGTGGACTGCGGAACAGCAGCCATCAGTCGGCCGCCACAGCTGGGAGCCGACGGGCTTCAGTCTTCCATCGATGCCTTTGAAACAAGAAGCTCAAAGTAGAAAAGAGAAGCGAGTTGATCTATCAGAAATTATCTTCACTTCTAGGGTGAGAAGTTAGAGATAAGACGATCAAATATATTTTTAATCTTCTTCCAGCTCAGCTGCCAATCCGACAGTGGACGGCCCGCATCCCATGCCCACGAGTTCTTGGGTTTGATGGGTGAAGTGAGAGTGCGCTGTCAGACGTCACACCACCCGCTCTCCTGGCTCCGTGAGTGCAGCCATGGAGCCCGGAGCCACCCCTGCCCACAGCTGTCTTTATCGTCACCACAGCAAGGTACCATCTGGAACACCTCCAGGGCTGCCAGCCATCAGCACCAAGGGTTCAAGGCTCTGGGCACTGCACACCCGCGGACGGCTTAGTTTGGACGCATGGGTGTGGGAACACTTCCTGAAGCACGGAACCCCTTTGCCTGCAGACGGTGGGGGAAGCGTGGGAACCAGTCCGAATGAGGCCACCACCAGGCTTTCTTTGACAAGAGTTTGCCGCCATCATGTCTTCCTCCTAATGCAGAACATGAAGTTGGCTCTCTGATGCGACTGTCAAGGCGGTGTGAAATCAAACGGGGCTGCACCCTTTCCCTGCGTTCCCTACGTTTAACCTGCTTTAAGTCTCATGTTCCCAGAGGCATGAGGAATGAGGTGTCCTGAGGAGCCTTCCCTGTGAGCACGTAGAAGTGCTGCATAAATGGCACAGTCAGCTCCCCATAAGATGAAGGGAAGTCCTCGGAGTCCAGAATGAGGTGGAGGATGGACTGGTTAGCTCGGACCCGAAGGCACTTAAGCCCTTGCGAGAGGGCGGGGCGTGTAGTTTCCAGCCTCTCAGACCTAGGGTATCTTGCTCTTGCTGTCCACGAGGGGTCTTGGGGAAACCCTGCCAGGTGGAAGGTGAGGAGGTGGATGTGGGAGCCCCCTTGCCCCAGGACCCTGGGAGGAACTCATTCCCAGGGAAAGGGCTTGCTCACGCCACAAGAAAGCATGTCTCTTTCCACATGGATCCAGAACGGGAAGGCTTTGGACCACAGGCCTCAACGAGACGGAGGCTCACATTGACAATATGTGGGCGGCCTGAAAATCTCCAGGTGAGGAACTGATACAAAGATGGTCCTGGTTTAATGGGAGCCTAGACTGTGTGGCAAAGTGACCCAGGACCTCTCTCGAGTTAAACACCCTCCACATGGCCCCACAAAGTTCTGAAAGAAGGACGTGACGGAACGCAGCAGACAGCAAACTCGCCCCCTAAACAACCCAGCAAACACATCAAGAGCAGGATCAGCTTCAGAAGAACCTGGATGACAGAAGCATTAGACAGAAACAATCAAATCCTGGATTTACAATGACCGAAGATACTGCAGTGGGGACTGAAGGCGGGAGAACAGTATGGCAGGCAGATTCAAGAACGAATAAAGACATCAGCCACAAATGAAGAAGACGCCCCTTGGAGTTATCCGTGTGACAGGTGGTCACATATCGATTAGACGCTGCGGAAGAGGAACAAGGCAAACTGGACAGCAGACCCAAGGGAGTGCCCTGGAACGCCGGTGGAGGGCGACAAGAGACCGGTGAAGACACGTGGAAGAGACGTGAGGGCCATGGGGGCACCACGATGGATGCTTCCCCAAGAGCAGAGAGCACAGACCGTCACACGTCAGTTGTGAATGACTGTCATTCCTGGGGACCCACGCACAACAGGGATTCTCCGAGGGAGGAGTACAGTAAAGCTGGGGCCAAAGGAAAAAGAAAGTAGGTCGCACCCAGACTGGGTGCAGGAAGAATCTGGGATGACACAGGTGTAGGGTTCAGGAAGAATGTGGGGAGACCCACAAAGGCAGCCACGGGGCCGGTCACAAACAATCTTCTCAACAGCTACGGCATCAAAGACAGCAGGACTTTTGAAGGAACGAAGGAACATCAACGAGACTTTGCCCGTTGGCCGATCTGTGATGCAAGCGTGAGGACTGATAAAGAACATTCCGGGCCCATTTGTCACAGATGCTCTCACCTCCTAGCCAATGAACACAAGCTGAGTGAACCAGTGAATGTCACTTCTCCTGTTTTCAGGAAACCACAGCAGTCGTGTCAGGACCGAGGCCAGGCCCGCATGCGGGGGCTCCGTCTGGCTGGGATGCGGTCCAGGTTTACGCACGGACTCCTTGTTTCGTCGGCCACAGACTCTAGCCCCGGGGCTGGACTCGGGGCTCCGAGGAGCTGTGCCGCTGCCCGCTCTGTCCGCTGTCCACCCCAAACAGCTGCTCCTCCCTGGCTAACACTGCGCCTGGTACCCCTCAGGGCCGACTCCCCTCCTCAGTCTCCTGCCACCCCACAAGTCCACGACGGACGTCTTCCAGCAACAGAGCACGATCTGGCCGTATTCAGTGCTTCCCAGGCGTTTGCCGCTCTTCACTGCAGAGAGACTGTAAACACCGAGCTTCTGCTTCACGCGGGCTCAGACAATCTCCGTCCGACCCCTGTGATGCCCACGGGCCGCACTAATGCTAAGGACACGAGATGAGCGAACTCAACAAATGCTTGTCTGCGCACGGGTTATTTGTGGAACCACAGGCTTGGTGCCGCGCCCAAAACTCCTTTTTAGAGAGCATTAATTTCCCACGGTAACCTGGACATGCACAGTCCCATCGTTCCCCTGGGCGTGGACTGATGCTCTGCCGTCCCCTCCTCCTTGCACTGCCTGCAGACCTCGGAGATCTGGGGGCACTGAATAGGCCAGAGGGACGCGCAGCCCTTCTTGGCTCATCCTGTCAGGTGGGTTTGAGGCCGCTGGGCCCGCAGGAAGTGCTTCCCGTTCACGTGGACGTGAAGGAACGCGCCCCAGGCCCGGTTTGGGGCATCGGTTCCGATTACTTCCCCTCATAAATGTTAACTTGTAGACCTACTAACTGCCAAGCTTA
The DNA here is from genome assembly GCA_004024605.1 of Pteronura brasiliensis. NCBI lineage: Eukaryota > Metazoa > Chordata > Mammalia > Carnivora > Mustelidae > Pteronura > Pteronura brasiliensis. Next base: position 96,328 of record PJEN01004156.1, on the reverse strand, counting down.
GTGTTTGATGTTTAGTTTAGTTCGACAAATATAACTGGGCACCTGATGTGACTCACTCTGCTTTCCCCAGTTTACTCACTACAAGAAGGTCTAACAGGCAGGGGACACGTTCTAGTATCATCCTTGCATTCCGAACAGTAAAGCAGATTTTTAAAAATAGCACAGCAAATCACACCTCCCCATCAAAAATACAGTAAACCCGTGCCCCCCCATAAAGACTGAACAACAGCAACGATGCTCTTTGCCTTGTGTCAAAACTAACGAGAGCTAACGAGAGTTGCCAACTTCCCAGCTGCATAAGGAGCCTCGGGCGGCCTGCAGAGCTGCCTTCTCCCGGAGGGGCAGCGGCGGGCCGGAGGCTCGGCTCGGAAAGGGAAACCGGAGCCGTGCCTGGAAGGAGGAGGAGCCGTGAGTGGTTTGGCAGCCTCTCCTTCTGGTCCTGGCATAGCAATCGGGAGGCAGAGCCTGACACGAGCACGTTCTTTATGGCTGAGCCCCTGCAGAGCATGGGGGACACGACGGTGACGGGAAAGACTGGGGCCTGTCACCTGCTTCAAGCTGCAGAAGACACAGGGTAGTTCAAGCACCAGCACTTGTCATGGGCTCGTTGTGTCACCTGTCTTCTAGCATAGAAGCCCCGTCCCCCAGGCCTTAGGGCATAACTATATTTGCAGAAGGTGCCTCAAGGCGGTAGTGAAGGTAAAGTGAGGTCACTAGGATGGGCCCAGGCCTGATATGACGGGTGTCCTGGTAAGAGGGGGAGATCAGGACACGGACACACAGAGAGGGACGAGCGTGGGTGGACACGGGGAGAAGACGGCCGTCCACGTGCCGGGACAGCGGCTCTCGGCAGAACTGGCCCTGCCCACACCTGGGTCCTAGATCTCCAGCCTCCAGGAAGTGAGGAAGTGCACCTCTGCCCTTTCAGACCCCAGAACGGGTCCTCCGAGGCCCAAAGACCCCACAGCAGCCAGCCACTCGTGCCTTTTCAGGGGCACTCTTCTCACTGATGTCACTGGACAGTTATTTTTAGAAACTGAAACAGTGCACCTTGCCTGGCTCACAACACTGGGGCCCGTTCCCGGGCACAGGAGACACGCGTCCTAAGGCGTGGAGCCTGCCTGCCTTCTGACTTGCTGGTGCCAACCTCGGTCCCACGGTGAACTGGCAGAGGGTTCTTTGTTGTTGCTCTTACTCAAACTCTGTCCAGGTCAGTTGCCAGCAGAGTCTCTCTCACGGGGGGTCACATCGGCCACACAGAGAAGAGACAAGAGTAACTTGGTTTCCCTATGGTGTCGAGGGTGGTACACTCCCGTGGGCGTCCATGGCTCGCGCTACGTAAACGCGCTGTGTAAATCGTCCTCAGTGGGCTTCGGAAGCCGGCAGCCCTACAGGCCGTGAGGGACACTTCTGAGGCCATTCTTGCAAGGAACAATAAGTAGTTCCCAAATGCAGGAAACGTTCCTCGATCTCATGCACAATGAGAGAAATGCAAACTAAAACTGCCTTATAATAACAGCATTTTCCACATCCCAGCAGCAAAAACGAAGGGTGGCCAGTACCCAGGGCGGCAGGGTCTGGGGACACAGGCACCCTTTTCTACATAGCTGGTGGGAGTGTCCGTGAGTCACCCGTTTTGGCAGGAAGTTTGCTGATGCGTCTCAAGATAAACGGGAGGTCTCTTCCATGACCTCCGGTCTTCTAGAAATGTAGCCTGCAGTGCTTCTCACCGTGCTGTTTGTTTGAAGTGCAAAATTTGAAAACTGCCTAAATCACCCTTAGCAGCACAAAATAATTAAGTTATTGGACGTGGGATAACAGGAGATCATGGGTCCGCCACGACGAGAAGAGTCGGGCCGCGAGTGCCCCGTGGAGCCCTCTCTCAGAAGCCGTGACAGGTGCAGGTCGGTGTTCAGCGCTGAGTGGCTGTCACTTATTTGTCACAAAAAGTCTACAGCTGGCTTTGGGGAAGGGGCACCCCAGAACCACATCCTTTTAGAAAGACTATAATGTTCTGGTTTTAAGGATGAAGGTGCCCAAGGCCAGGCCAGCATCCCCATGGGCCCCACTCCGCCACCCAGTCCAGCGCCCGAGCATCTCCAGCCGGCCTTCCTAGGCGAGCACTGACTTGCGCCACCCACAACATGAAAGAGCATTAAGCCGCGGAGGCCGGTCAGACAGGAATGGCCAGAGGAGCTACCACTCAAGGTGCAAACGTTGGCCATTAAGGCTCCGGAACAAATGTGGGGCACGCAGGACAGGGTTGCTGGTGGCAAGGGGGGCGCGGAGGAGCTCTGCCAGCCCCTGGGCCATCCCCACAGTGAACACGACGTTCTGCGCCCCTCGTAGGCTTTCTGCAGCCCTCGGTTGCCAAACCTCCTGCTGCAGCTCGTTCCCTCCATTCTCGATGACGCGAGGCCTTTCATCCTTCCCGGTGTTGGGAGATTCACTTTCACGTAGCAGCACTCGGTCCTGTGTTCTTCATCTGTGACACGGGCACGCATCACCTGCCCCCGCATGGCTTCCGGGCAGCGGCCGTTACGCAAGCGGCCTCCTCGTCTCCGAGGGTAAAGGGGGTGCAAGCCTCACAGTCCTTGCCTTTGACGGGGGTCAGCGCTGTTTCCTCAACCAGTTTCTCTCTTCCTTACTTCACAACGCAGACAGCACGAAGCCAGCTGTCCCCTAGCACCCCCGCTTCTCGTCAGGGGAGAAGCGAGGGACAATGCTGCAGACGGGGCGGACACGGCGGACGCACCCTCGGGGCTGTTCACGGCTCCTCCGTGTGCCGCGCTGGCACGCCGGCCTTGTGGCAGGCTCCTGGCCCTCGATGACTCTCAGGGCGGTGACCGGCACTCGGCATACACAAAACAGCCAGACTCCACTTCTGAGGACAGATGTGCTATTTAAAGAGGGCAGACCTCTTTAAAAAGGACATTCAAAGGGGATTCTTGACCTTTCCCACAGCATTCCCCCTCATGTACTCAAGATGGGATGTTTGTAAAGGCCTTGTAAGGTCGGCTTCACGGGCCGTACTTTCCGGAGCTCTCAGCCCGACTCCATGCAGCCAATCTCCCTTGTGCACACTCTTCAGAAACCTGCCAGGGGCCTCCCTGCCTCACAGCCCCGTTCCCAGCTGTCCCTGCCTCCTGCAAACGCACGGCGTCCCCCTCCACTGGGCCCTGCACTCCCCATGGCCCCAGGACCACGTCCAACCCAGATCCACTGCCCCCCACTCCATTCGCCGAAAGGTGGGGTCCATGAACCTGGCTTCCCGGGACCCCATTCTCGAGGGACCTCTGGTGCCCCAGCAGGGCGGCTCCAAGGCCCGGGGCCTGCACAGGAAAACCGTCTCCCGAGAGGAGCCAGAGAAATCCTTCGCCATTCCCTGCCCCAGCCCCTCCTCTCCCATCTCGACCCCGTGGTGTCTCCAGGCCTCGGTCAACACATGCTCCCCTGACTCACTTCTCAGCGGGTCACCCACCCACCCCAGACCCCTTGACCAGGGGTGTTAGTCCCTCCCCTCGGGCACACGGGGCTCAGCTTCTACCCCATGACAGCTGCCCAGAGATGAGCAGGTAGTGCCCTTAGTGCTGTCATCACGGAGTAGTGGCTGCAACCCCTCTCCCGACCCCTGTCAGCCCTTGACCTCCCTCCTTCCATGCAGAGACCCCGGCCAGCAGTCTCCTCTCTGAGGGTCCTTTCGCTCGCTGGATGGAGTGTTAAACCCTAGAATTCTATTCCTGCGGCTTCCAGGCAGGAGATCACTGCACCTTGCCCAGGCAGCCAGGATTCTACAGCAGAAAGGGACCAGACCCGGGAGCCTCGGGTGTGAGGGCCCCTTCCCCAAGGGAGCCTGGCCCCAGGTCAACCCGCGTCCCCGTGAGCCCCGTCCCCAGGTCCGCTCCTCTCAGTGTCAGCCCCACCCCCGGGTCGGCGGCTCCTGACAGGGCTCTGGCCTGAGGGGTCCACATCTGGCCACTGTTTGCTTCGAACACGCTCCCCATCCTCTGCCAGAGACAGCGTTCCCGTCTTGCACGCCGGCCCCGGGGTTTAGCAACGAGTATGTTTCCCAGGAAACTCGGCCAACTCCCTTCTGACTCCGTGGGTGCTCCTGCTCCCACCCTGTCGTCCAGATGTGAACAGCCTTGCCGTGGATTCCATCACGCCGTGAGTTAAAAGGTCACATCTGCGCGACACCCGTGGAACAGCTGGTTCGGGGGATCGGCCGGGCCCCGGCGGAATTCACCTGATGGTCTCCGAGTCTGTGGCGTGTAGTTCCGGGAGATCGCAATGTAGCTGCCGGACAAACACGAACGTCTCCTCGTGGAGGGTCGGGCTGACGGATCACCCGGCAGTCATCTTCCCTGTCGCCTCAATGAGTTCGAGGTGAGGCATTCCGGCGCGTTCTGAGGTGGTGACACACGCGGGTTTCCGCAGGGAGGGAGAGGCCCCTCGTGGACGGGTAACGCGGGGCCGTTTCCTGCTGACCGTGACTCCGCAGGAACCACAGTGTGCTCCGTGGCCTGCCCCGGGAGAACGGACTCATGTCAGGGCCCAAGAGAGGAGCCACTTAGCGGGCGAGAACCTTTGTAAAAGCGCTGACGGGTTGGTTAGGCCGCGTGGCCCCAGGCCTCTGGGCTCTGCATTGGCAAAGTGTCTGGGACAAAGGTGAGCACCAGGTGGACAGACCTCCCGAGCCCGCTTGTCACGTGGGGTCGAGGACAGAGTCAGGACGCGCTCGGGGCCGCCCTGCCCCCGCCACACAGGCCAACTGTGTGCAGACCGTGGCCTCCCCAGGCTCAGGCTGCGAGAGCAGAGGCGGGGGCAGGGCGAGAAGGAGGTCCCTGGCGGCGGCGGCGTGGGAACGTGGGACGGGGCCGGCGGACGTGGCAAGACGGTGCGAGCTCGGGACAGGGAAGGGGCCTCAGCAGACAGCCACGCTGCGGCTCCTCGACTTCCGGGGCCGGCGGAAGCCCGAGTCTGCTGTGAAGCCCCCAGTTTGCGGTGGCTGCGTTCTAACCAGACTGGGCCGCCGGCCGGCTGTGGCCCAATGTCGCCAGCATATGTTGTTGGTACAGAAACATATAAGGAAACTTACCACAAAAAACACGTGTTTAAAGACCACAAACATGATGTTCGGGGCCCGTCGGATGCTTGGGACGCAGACTGGACCGTGAAGACGGTCTGCCTGGTCCGGGAATGTTGTCACCACGTCACGGGCCGTGAGGCGGCTGTGCCAGCTGTCCCTGAATGCTCGGTCTCTGGGGGGAGTGTCACGGCCAACGGCCTGCTGCGGCAGCTCTGCAGGCACGAGACCGCAGGCGCGAGCGGCATGAGGGCCCCGGAGCACGGTGTTCTGCCTTCAGGAGACAGTCGGTAAAGCCGGCAGAATTGTGAACGTCTCTCTAGGTGACGGTCAGACATCAAGCCCCCTTCGCGGGGCAGCGCCCGCCTCTCCATGCATGGCCCTCCGAGGGTTCGGGGAGGGACAGGACAGGGAGGCAGACAGGCAGGAGGAATATGGACAGCAAGGCCCCCACACAAGGGCTCTATGCCCCCCACTGCGCCCGGCCACCGTTAAGTAACAGCAGCAAGTGAGGGAGAGTTGTCTCCCCAAACCCCGCCTGGCGAGCCACAAGGAGGGGAGGACTCCACGATCGTCTCTTGGTCGGAGGCTCAGCGACAGCAGTGCATACAGTAGGCACTCATGGATGCGCATTCCTCCACTGAGAACAGCGCCCAGGGCCGAATCCCACACGTGATCTGGCCTGTGTACATGTGCTCACACTCCCTGCACTTAAAGCAGGGGACGGAGTCGGGGGTGCCCTGACACCCTGGGCTTTTAAGCGGCCTGCCGGCTGCCTGACCGGCTCAGCCGTGGTGGCCAGCACACTGTTGCTGACGCTTGTGATGTAGGCTAGGTGTGTGGCAGGAACCAGGGGACGGGTATGTGGCAGGAGGGGCGCCGTGAGCCCCCCATCCCCGCCCCGCACCTTCTCCCCCGTCCCAGACCACATGGTCTGAACGGCGATTCCAGACGGCGAGGACTGTGAGCCTTACCAGGACCATGTGGCCGGTGGAGATGTCCATGTTGGACTGCACGGGCTCCTCAGACCAGGACGACGTGCTGCTCCGTGCAGACGGGCTGGGCACCGGCCCGTCGCTGAACTGCGAGGAGACGCTGTTGACGCGGGATGCATGCGGGGCCTCTGGGCGCTCGGACGTGCGTGCGGCCATTCGCTGCCGGCACAGCTCCTGGGGGACAGCGACGCTGGGTTAGGGGTGCCTTGCGGCCCGCGGTCTCCCCCCAGCCCTGCCACCGAGAGCCCACGGGCAGACGGGGGTCTGCCCTGTGGCCACGCATGTGCTCACGGATGTGCACACACAGATGTCCCACACGTGGAAGGATACACGACACACAGATACACACACGGTATCACACAGGGGCAGGGAGGCGCACACGGCCACACACAGACACACGTGTACACGCACACACGCGGTACACAGACCCCACACCTCCGCGGATCTCTGACACACAGACACACACAGACACACGTGTACACGCACACACGCGGTACACACAGACCCCACACCTCCGCGGATCTCTGACACACAGACACACACAGACACACGTGTACACAGACAGTGCAGACACTCACACACCCGCAGACGGGAGGACACTGGGCCCGCTGTGGTGATGGGTTATCTGGGAATGACGTGACATGTGGGCTGAGCTAGCCCGTCTTTCCTTCCTTCTTAGAATTTCGGTCACAGTGGGAAAGACAGGGTTTTACACCAGGCTCTGAACTTGGTACTATGCTCTGATCTTCAGGAAAAAACAAACACCTTTTTTGGTTCTTCCCTTTTTCTACCAAACAGCACCCAAACCGATGAGAGCACACACGAGAGGGGACAGAGGACGGCTGGGGGATGGACACTGGGGAGGGTGTGTGCTGTGGTGAGTGCTGTGAAGTGTGTAAACCTGATGATTCACAGACCTGTGCCCCTGGGGCTAATAATACATTATATGTTAATAAAAATAATCTTTAAAAAATCACACGTAAAAAGGAAAGTTTGTGGTTTAACGGAAGAGGTTTGCTTCTCTGCCCAGACTTGAAAAGATCAAGTCTCCAAATTAAAAGGAAAACCTCAGTATGACGGCTGAACGGAGCTGCTGTCAGGTCCCCACAGGGTCCCAGGCGACCCCAGGCAGGGCGGGGTCTGAACACGCGGCTGGGGACGGCTCTCAGAAGCAGGGGACCCTGAGGGGGCTGCGCACTAGCTCCTGGCTGTCAGCGGGGAGCCGGCCGGGACCCCCCCAACTTCTCACTAGCAAAATACCTGCATCTTGTCGGATGAATCCCAGCCTTTTGCCCCTGAAACGACCACAGTAACCTGAGCCACTGAACTAAAATGATATCAAGAAAAACTCTGTAAGAGAATCTGAGCCAAGAGAGGAATTAAAAATGCACTCATGGGGCGCGGTGCTGGACGGCTGCCCGGCTCTGGGGTGTTCCTCCCTTCCCCGTAGTGGCGCCCGGGGTGGGGGGGTCGCACCCTGCTGCCCCCACAAGCTCAATGTGCCCCAGGGCCTGGCTAAAGCCCCCAGAACCCCTACACTTGTTCCTTATCCCTCACGCGGGCTTCATGCCGTTCAAGACCTTCCTGTGGCCACGGCCACCACAGCGAAGACAGCCCCCCGTCCGCCCAGCGCAGCTCCCCTGAGAGGCACGACTTGGGCGCCCGGAGCCACATGGTGTGTGCTGCCCAGCACAGGTACGCGGAGGGACCCCTCCGCCCGCCAGAGCAGTGGGTCTTTCGGAGCAGGGCTGTGGGCACCCCGAAGAGACGGGTGACCTTCACACCAAGGGCCGCCGTGCCGGCCCCAGAACGGAAGAGGGAGGAAGGTAAGCTGCACTTCCCCTGGGCCCCCCACCGCCCTCAGGGTTTGCCAGCTCATGCCTGGTGTTCACACAACGAGTTCGTTTAAAAAACCAAGCCAGGTTTCCTCAGAATCTTAAAAACAAACACACACACACAAACCAACCAACCCAGACACAGTGGGCCACTCCAACAGGAAGGTGGTACCAGGACCACATCTCCGCCCCGGACGCTCATGGGATGTTACTTGATTTTGGAGAAATCATACCAATGGCGTTTCTTCGATAAATGCTATGGTTTCACCTGTCCAGCTGCAAGATTTACCAGCTCTACCCAAAGCACAAACACGACCCAGGGTCGGCCCAGGGGCTCAGATGCACCCTTCCGGAAGGAGTGCCCTTGGCGAGGAAGGTTCGGGAGGGCTGAGATTTGGTCACTGAGAAGCCAACGTCACACCAGGTAGGGTCACACCAGCTAGGTGACCGCCCTGCAACCATGCGGGGAGACGGGAGGATGGCCCAGCCCTCGATTCCCGTTCCTCCCTCATGCCAGGTCTCGGAGCCCGAGCGTTTCCACTTGAAAAATGGAGGCGCCAGTCTCGTTACCAGAGGACGCCCTTGTGGTGCCCGCTGCAGAGAAGGTCTTTGGTCATTCATCAGCAGATGTTAGCACAAAAAATCAAAACAGTCCTCTAAGCTGAAACAAACGCTCAGGGGCTCGGCAAGTTCCAAGGTACTTCTGAAGAAAGCGCAGAATTTTGGATCTCAAGAGGCAGCAGGTCATCTCCACAGGCCTGCTAGTCTGACAGGTGACTTGGGGCCACTGGGCGTCCCGCAGGGCCCCATGGGGCTGCGACTGCGGGCCGAGCATTCCGCAGTGTTACTCAGGGCTGGCGCTCTTTGTAGGTCTTTAAAGAACAAAATTCTTAAAAGCAGAAGGAAGCTTCCGAGCAGAAACGGTCTCCAGCCTGCTTCCAACGGCAGGGCACCCCTCCCTCCCACACCGGACACCCTGGTTGGAGAGCGGCCTCCTGAAGTGTGGCAGTCGCCCTGGTGTGGCCCAGAGAGGAGAGCTGGAGCATTCCCGCACCGAGGAGGCCCATGGCCTCTTCCATCATGTCCTTACGTACAGGTAAAGCAGGAGTCACCTGCTCGGGCCGTCTTGACGTCGGTCGGACTGCTGTCTTGTTTCTGCATAATGAACACAGAAGCCGCGGAGACAGGGAGTGTCTGGAGGTAATGACAGGCTCCTGACCAGAGGGCTGGGCTGGAAGTGGGTTCTTGGGTTTGAGGTCACTGTGCACCGGAGGCCTGTGAGCCCCCCCACCCCACGGTGGGTGGCCGCCCGCAGCTGTGCTCCCTGGTCTTCCCAGCCAGCGTGCTGTGCTGGGCTTTCCAAGGGCCGGGAGGGGCGGGACGCCAGGGAGACGCGCACAGCTCTCTTGTCCCAGCAGAGACCACCTAGAACCCGGGGCTCAGGAGACCCGTGCCAACAGCTTTGCCCTTTGATCCTTCTCCCTGGCTTCCGGGCAGTCACTCCCCTGTTCGGGGCACCTGAGTGACAGTGCCTAATTCCGGTGCTGGCTTCAGCACCTACTGGCTGTGTGACCTCGGGTAAACCCCCAGCCTCTCGGAGCCCCGGGCTCCTCCTCCGTGGAAGCAAGCCCGTGGCTCTGGAGCACTAAGTGCGATCATGTGCTCGCCTTCAGCACGGCCTGGCCTGTGAGTAGCTACTATGAATTTACTCAGCTCTCGCTGTGTGCGCACCATTCCCAGTTGCCAGCCAGGTCTGCGGAGTAGGACCAGCAGGGCCCTGAGCTCCCCGCACTTGCGGCCCAGCCCAGAGCGCCCATGAGGTCTGTCGGGTGTTTTAGGGGATGGGGCTGGTGGGCGGGAGCCCCCGGGACGAGGCCCTACAGGTCCGCCAGGATCGTCTGGAGAGGCTAAAGCTTGCAGGTGGATGGCGTTAGCAGCAGGAGCGATGGAGAAGAACGGCCCTTGTCGGTGCGCGTTTCCAAACTGTGCGGCGCCTGGTACCATCACTGCTCCGGCTGCTGGCGGCTCTCCAGGGAGCACACAGAGAAGAGCGAGCAGGTCTGTCTGTCTGTTCGGCCGTGCGGTCAGTGGTGCGGCTTTCTGCGCAGCCGAGGCCCCGAGGGAAGCGGACGCGCACAACCCGCCTGTGCCCACAGGCTTCCCACGCGTCCGAAGAGAATTCCACCTGCCGTTTGGGTCTCCTGGCAGCCCGGCCCTTGCCGAGGTGCGATCTCTGGTGACAGAGGTTCCTACAGGACCAGCTGCCATCTCAGCTCCTGTGAGGCTGGGGTCTGAGCTCTGCCCTGGTGAAGGAGGAGCAGCCCTCCTGTGACCGTGGGCACACCGCGTGCCTTCTGCCGCCTTGTCCTCCGAATCCGAGATGCGGGGAGGAACGGCAGGCCGTCCCCGCGTTCCAGGGCTGCTGCAGGATGCCTCATCACCACACCTATGCGTGCACGGTGAGAGAGGGGCTTCGAGTGCGCTGCCCCGCTCCGCGGAATGTTGGGGGCAAGCCCCGGCCTCCGGGGTGTCTCTCCAGGCTGGCACAACAAGGCCATGCCTGTCCATCTGGGACAAAACCAGAGGCTCCTCGTGGAAACGTCTGCCAGCAGGGGACACATGCCAGGCCCGCTGCCTCTGGGGGACCCTGGCGGTGGAAACTGCACCCGCCTCTCTGCCCCGCTGCCCTCTCTGAGGGAATCACCAGAGGCCCCTTAGTTACTGCTTTTGGTTGATTACAGTTTGTAAAGGAACAATAGAAATTCTGTATTCTGACCAGTCTCTGTACTATTACGTTAAAAAATTAAAGTTTCCTGAAGACAATTGAATTTCTTTTTAAAAGACAAAATGCAGACTGCAGCCTGACTCAGTTGAGTCAGGTCAGGGTCAAGGTCAGGGTCAGAGTCAGGCACAGGCTCAGGGTCAAGAGCAGGGTCAGGTGCAGACTCAGGAGCAGGGTCAAGGTCAGGGTCAGTGTCAAGCACAGGGTCAGGTCAGGGTCAGGCTCAGGTGCAGACTCAGGGTCAGGGTCAAGGTCAAGGTCAGGGTCAGAGCCAGGCACAGGCGCAGGGTCAAGGGCAGGGCCAGGTTCTCGGTCAGGCTCAGGCACAGGGTCTGGGTCAGGCTCAGGATCAGGTGCTGGGTCAGGTGTAAGTCAGGGTCTGGTGCAGGGTCAGGGTCAGGCCAGGGTCAGGCACAGACTCAGGTGCAGGGTTGGGTCTGGTGCAGGGTCAGGGTCAGGTCTGGGTCAGGCACGGGCTCAAGTGTAGGGTTGGGTCTGGTGCAGGGTCAGGGTCATGTCGGGGTCATGTCGGAGTCAGGCACAGGGTCCTGCACTGTGCAAATGTGGTTCTCTAAGAAGAGCGCCTGGGGAGAGGGAGAGGTTCTGCCCTCCCTTCAGACCAGAAAGTTCCACTGGCCTGTAGGCAACGCCACACTCTTCACATCAAAGTCTCTTCGGCACCTAGAGAGGCAGCTGCAGCTCACACAGAGACACATGGAGGGGTGACCTCTTGGACCCTCAGACTGCGATGTGGCAGCGATGGGTTGGGCATAAACATTATTTAAAATGTGATTTTAAGTTTGCAGCATTAGTTTCCGTTACCCAGAAATGCTATCGGGCCCCAGCGCTCCCTGCTCTCCCCTGCCCGGCATTTACCATCAGGCTTGCGGGGGGGGCCCGTGTAGGACAGAGCCGAGACTCGGTCGGCCGTGAAAAGCACCGTGTCACCAAGCGACCGTCTGACATACAGGGCCGTGGCCATCCACAGGGCGCGTTTCACTTGAGCAAGAGAGGACGGGCACCGCTCAACAGAGAACGCAGACAAGCTCCGGAAGAAACCTGGAGGCTGGCCCAGGGCTGCCTGAGTGTCTCTGATTTGTAATCCTGGCAGCACCACGGGGATCCCCAACACCCGTGAGGCAGGTCCCTGCGGTTGGGTTACGGATGCCGTGAAAGGAGAGGCAGGCCCATCGTGGGTGTTCGCCCCAGGGCGGAAGCCGGGAAGATCGCGACACCCCTTGCCCTCCAGGCCAACGCTCCGCAGGGACCCCAGCACAGCTTACGCGGGGCATACCGTGTGCTGAGCACCGCAGACTTTTCCCAAATGTATCTTCCCTTGGCTGGAAAAGGATGTGCTGAGCCTCCCAGCCCCTCGTGAAACACCAACAATCTTCCCATGTTTAAGACCCAGACCAAATCCACTTCAGTTTTTAAATCACGGTCAGGGTAGCATCACGTTAATGAAAATGGCATTCGGCTTGACTGCCTCGAGTTTATAAGACAATTACCATCTTCGTGTCGTGACTCATGGGATTCAACCACCGAGAGGTAGTTAATTATGAAGGAAGAGAAAGGCAGGTCTCGTCAAATGGCTCTGAGTCACAGACCCACACGTGGGGCCAACCAGCAAGTCATGCGACCCCCTTCAGATGGCTCCCAGTTGGCTGCCCTGGGCCCAGTCATGCTGCCGGAAGGTGCCGAGCACCCGAGATCCACACCTACTTGGGACTGTGTCCCATGCGCACCTGCTGCAGGACAGAGAGCTCACTACGGGCTTACGACTCCCCCTGGGAGCTTCACCAAATCGCTTTTCTTTGCTCATCGAATGTGGAAGAAAACGCCAGTGCGGGCGTGAATGAGAGAATTGTTTTCTAGAGAGCAAAAGGGTCAGTCACTTATTTTGGGAATGTGCTGCTTGACAGTTCCAGGCTATCTAGCTCCAGAGACGGGTTCCAGGTCTTTCTGGGGGGTCCACCCATCTGCGCATCTCTGCTCTGTCCCCTCTTGCTGTGCCCCCCACCTGCCACGGTGCAAAAAAAGTTCTTGAGAAAATAGATGCAGGGGTGCCTGGGTGGCTCAGTGGGTTAAAGCCTCTGCCTTCAGCTCAGGTCATGGTCTCAGTGTCCTGGGATCGAGCCCCGCATCGGGCTCTCTGCTCAGTGGGGAACCTGCTTCCCCCTCTCTCTCTGCCTGCCTATCTGCCTGCTTGTGATCTCTGTCAAATAAATAAGTAAAATCTTAAAAAAAAGAAAAGTATTGTGCCTGCCATGTAATAAGTGGTAAGTCACTGTTATTTAAAAAGAAGGAGAAAACAGATGCACACCATTTCACGTCCCCGAGGAGAGAGTGTATGCACAATGAGATGGTGGCAGTTTCATGGGAGACCTTCCCACGGCAGCCATCCACGGTCAGTAAGCACGCGTCCTAGATCACTAGTGTTTTAGGGAAAATCCCGCAGCGGAAAGAGAAATCCATCCGAGATGGAGAACACAGGCAGGAGACAGACCCCAGTCTGTGTAAAGACCCATGTGCAGACTTGACCGGGAGGGGGGCAGGCGACAGCAAGGACTGTGGGCTCAGACTGGGGAGTCGGAATCCCGCTCCGCTCCTTGCCAGCTGCATGATGTGGGATGAGGGGCTCGACCCACCCATGTCTCCGTTTCCTGATTGCGCAGAGCTGGTGGGGCAGGTTCTAGAAGTGGCTGCTGCTGAGGCCCCCAGCGCCACACTGGCCCGTCCCTGCTGCTGGGCTTCCGGGCACGGGGCAGGGGGGCGGTTCCACGGCCGGCAGACAAAGTCAGGACACCAGACCAGGCCCTACCACCAGGATGCCGGCCCTGCCAGACCACAGCAGCACAGGCCACATGGAAGCCAGTGTGGCGCTGGACCGCTGTCTTCAGAAGGGGACTCTCCCCACCCTTCCCGTAGCAACCAGAGAACGGCATTTCTAAAAAAGAAAACAACAGTGTTTTCGGGCCCCGATATTTAAGGGTTTGATCACAAAGTAGACACAAAGTAGACCCGTGAAGCTTGGGTCACCCTATTTGAAATACCGGAGAGGTCCTTCATTTGTCAGGAAAGGCGGAAACATGAATGCCTGCATCCAGGTGTCCACAGCTCTCCAAGGAAACTCAAAGCCTCAGCCCCTGCGTGGCGCGGGGCCATCTCCAGTGTGTCCAGAGCTCCCCGCACGCGGGCTCCCCCGGCTCCCTCCCCCAGCCCCTGGGCGGGACCCTTCTGAGCAGGGTCAGCCCAGAGAGCCCCACATTCTCTGGATGCACGCCCACTTGCCGCCTCCCGACCCCACAGCCCCCACCGCCCGAGAGGCCGCTGGCTCTCTGCTACTGGAAGCCGAGGCCCTGGGGTATCTCCGCAGAGCCCCGGAGGGTCCCATACTTCTTTGTAACACAATTTGCAGAAAATAAGCTGAATAGGATTCTGGGGGCAGAAAACCATCCACACACATAATAATGCAAATGTCTCACTTCTCAAATCTTTATCTGATGGGGGAAAATTGCAGAGAGTGGGAATCGCTCTGAGAGAAAAGACCTGTCATTCCCAAATTCTGCCAAAAGAAAGACCAAGACGACAAAGGCTTAAGAAAAACCGCTTTGTACCTTTCAAGGAACAATCGGAACAAAGCAGCTCGCTGCCCAAGTGTGTCCACAAAGGGCGGCTGGAGTTTTAGGGTTGTTTGGGGAGCGTAATTTGCGGTAACAGGGCAGAACTGAAGAGGAGGGCACAAAGCCGCGGGGGCGGGAGGGCGGGAGGGGTGGTTCGTTAGGGTGGGCTGGGAGGGAGGAAGGCCAATTACTTTCCAGGCCGCATAAAGCACTGAGCGAGCTGAAAAGGAGCCGGCCCTCTCTGGGGAGGGACCCCGCTCCGCTCACGGGGCACCGCGCGATCCCACAGATAGAGCGAACAATGGAGCACAAAGCCCCAGGAGGGCGGCCCCCGGGAAGGCTGGCGGACTGTGCGCCTGGCGCTCCCGGTGCAGGGAGGTCCTTCTTGCAGGGCCCCCGACGCAGAAGCAAACACAGGGGGACCTGGAAGGGCACCGGGAGATCCTAATGGAGACCCTCTGCCCGCGGCCGGGAAGACAGGCGGTTTATTTCCTTTTTTATTTTGCTCATTTTTTTTTTTTCTAAATCAAGCCTTTTGTGATAAGGAACACCAAAACGAGGGGTGTTCAGGATGTATGAAATCTTTCATTCAGTAGGATTAAGACTAAGTGAAGTGTTTAGAAAATGTGTGGGGACAAGGACGGGGAACACATCCCAGACTGTCAGACTGGCTCCACCGTCACATTAAAAAAAAGGTGCATCAAGAAAGGATGGCGTGTCTGCTCCCCTCTCCCGTCCACAGTGGGGTTCCTAGGCAGGCTCCCTGCAGACCTGAGCGGGCCTGCGAGGGGCTGCTGCACGTGGCGGGCCGGCGAGGCTGTGGCG
>PJEN01004156.1:63513-81082 GCA_004024605.1 Pteronura brasiliensis | reverse complement strand
TAAGAGGGACCCTGGGGAGTACTGGGGTAACAGTGGGGGGCCGAGGGGGACACCAGGAGGACATGAGCAGGACACCAGAGGATCTGCTGGGAGGCACCAGAGAACACCAGGGAAGACACAGGCAGACAGAGGGGGACACTTGGGGGACAATAGGGGGACACCAGGGGGCACTGGGGTGACACTGCAGGGCATGGGGGACACCAGGGGGACACAGGGGGACATGGGGGCATTAGGGACCACTAGGGGACACTGGGGGACACTGGGGACATGTGGGAGACACTGTGGGGACACAGGGCCATGGCCAGTTCTGGGAGACAAACAGGATCCTCCCTTCTCCTCCCACGGGGGTCAGAGCCATAGCAGGCACCCTGGGCGGCTCATCCCTCGTCTGGGTAAGAGCCACATCTGCTCCCTGGATGGAGGGCCCAATTCACAGCTATGCTACGTGACCAGCCTTCTGATGCGTGGCCACCACTGCCCGTCTCGGGACACCTCCTCCCCACCTCCACCGGACTTCTCGGTGACTTGGACCGTGGAACAACACAGCACACCATGCCACACGGAAGGGACGTTTCTCCAGGGCGAATCCCAACCCGGGCTCCGGAACCTGGGCCGGACGGCTGCTTGCTCGGCCCATTCCCTGGGGCACTGGCGGCGTCCCCCACCATCGCCACCGTCATAACCGCTGGGGCGCCACACCGCGTCCTCCGGTCCGGCGTGCAGCTGTGATGCGTAAGTGCTGGGCCCCACAGCACTCGTCAGCCGGCCAAACCGCGCCACGATAAACACCGTTTGCCAAGAAATACTGAGTAATTTTACCCCATTTTGCAAGACGTTTTCTCAAAATAAAATTCAAAAACACATTTTAACTTATACAAGCGGAAATATTTTTCCAGAGTCTTTTGAATCTAGAAGGGTCTTCGAGTAGTCCCAGGTCAGAAGGAAAGAACTGCTCTCCCCCTCCCTGCCCCGCACGCTGGCGCGACCCCACGGCAGGCGCAAAGGAACGGCCACCCTGTGTTGTCCTCGAGTGATCAGGACAAGAACTACGTCTCGCCTCCCGAACTTGAGGACGGAGGTCATTTCCATCTGTCATCCTTCCACCTGGGGACCGTCCAGCCCCAGGAGACAGCTCGAGAGCGTTGTCGAGTCCGGAGGCTTCCTACAGTCTTGGGACCCCCGCAGGTGGCACACTCCCCCCAGGGGAGGCTCTGAAGGCCATGAGTGAGTACGTGGGACTCTGTCCACACGCGTGTGATGTGCCTGAAACCCACTCTTCTTCGAGGCTTCCTCTCCTTTAAGACCAAAGGTGCCCTCATCTTCTGCTCCGCTCCCGACACACATCTAACTCAAGTCAGAGGAGGGAAAGCACATCGTGTCAGTAAGTGTCCTTCTCCGACAGCCCGCACTCAGCATGGGCTTCTGGAACCACGGCCCACGCAGGAACCCGGAGCGGGCTGTGCTGTGGACGAGGCCCCTCAGATGGACACGCAGCCTTTGGGGCCCCAAACAGCCCAGCCGGGCCGCATCTGCGCGGCAGGTCCGACGACAGACACCAACCCCCGGCGTGCAGGGTCCTGCGGCCGTGACCTTCCCGCCGTGAAGTCGCAAGCGTTCCTGAGAAGCCCTTGATGCCTTCCGAGTTCGCGGCTCTGGCTCCGTGGACTCGGCCTCTGTGAGCGCAGCCGGTCTCGGGCGGCCCCACACGCACGGCTCAAACTCAGATGAGTCAAAGTCACCGAGTCCGTCGAAAATAAACTTCAGAGCAACCTGGGCCTGACATGGGCTGGGCAGGAGGGTGGTTCTCTGTGAGAAACTTCGGTCCTGTTCCTAACTTCCCTCTGGCTCAAAAGGTAATGAATTCTGCTCGTTTGTCATCACGGCGCCATCACGTCGGGGCAGCACGCGAGCTGGCCGGCAGCGGGGACGGTCTGGGGAGCGGTCTACACCCTCCCCTCACCAGCACCGCTCACGCCTGTGTCTTAGTGCTGTGCACCCACCAGCTTTTACAGAGCACCAGAAGGTCCCCTGCCCGGGGCTGCGCGTTTATCAAGCAGATCGGGCATTTCGGGGACCCAGGGTGGGCCTCACGTTCACGGAAGGACACGGCAGGGAAGGAACCAGGCCTGTCTCCGTGCACCGCAGCGGGGAAGGAAACCCAGCGAGATGGCGAGTGATGGAGACCACGGACGCGAAGGGCAGCGTCAGGGGCAAACAGAGGGTCCAGATGAAAGGGTGCTGGTGTGGACGGCAGCTCAGGCCACCCCGGGCTGGGCGGGAAAGCTCGGTGAGGCTGTGGGGTCTGCACAGGCTGACAGATGGGAATGATCTGGAAGGATAAAGCCGCGTGGGGGGGGCCTTCGGTGTGAGGGGAGCGGTCTGCACAAAGGTTCAGCGGCAGACTAGCACAGGGGACATCCCCGGCGCTGCGAGGGCCAGCCGGGGCACAGATGCATTCAGGTCCTTCCACTCTGCGATGGCACCTAATTAAGCCAGAGGGCAGGGCCTGGGGGTGGGGACAGGCCAGGCCCCCTTGCAGCTGCCTCTCTGCGCGGGGGTTGCACATGGCCCACCCGATTATTCCCTCTGAAGCTGCCCCTCACGGCGACCCAGCGGCCCGAGGCCACAAGAGTGCTCCGAGGAGCCCCGGCGCAGTGGCTTTCCTCTGCTGGGAAATGGGTGAAGGGCTCTGGCCTCGAGGCCCCGTCAGAGTATCTGAGAGTCTGTCGTGTCGAGGAAGGGCACAGTGCTGACCTTCAGAGGAAGTCCGCGCGTCCAATGGCCTCAGTGCAGCCCAGGTGCCATCCTGTGACTCGGGCCAGAGCCGGGGGAAGTGAGCCGTGGGTGTGGCGGGAGGAGAGACGGCGGGAGGGTCCAGGGCGCAGGGGCTTGGGGAGCTGCCAGGCTCGGCTGGGCTTCCCGGCCTGGAGTCGATCGGAGACCTGCAGACTCACGGCGCTCCCAGGAAGCCCCACGCACGCAGGGGCAGCGAGGCCGCCGTGCGGGGTCAGGAGACCGACAGCTCAATGCCGCCAAGGACAGTCGGAGGTTTGGTTCTGGTCTCCCCTCGTGTTCCAGTTCCAGAGTGTGGGGCCACCAGACTCAGGATTTTCATTCTCCTTGAATGTGGCAGAGGATGGGCACGCCAGGGGGGAGGACACAGTCCCCAAACACGGAACTGCACGGAACATCCCTTCTGACCAAGCACTGGGTTTTACGAACAAGCCTGTACTTTGCGTCCCCCACTCCTGGTCTCTGCACGGGGTTATGAGGGGTGAGCTTCCAGGAACACGCCTCCCTGGTTCTCTTCTGCTTTGTTGTCTTCACAAGAAACGAAAGTGATAAAACACTTCTTCGTGGAACAAATCCAGACTTTTAGGTTTAATCAGAGAATTTAAGCCTAGCCGCGCATGGCTGCTGATTTCCTTACCATTAGCAATCCCAGCACTTACCACCCAAACTCCTCAGCTGCTTTCCGAAGAACGCCATTGTCAGCTCGAGCTTAGAGCTGTAGTCGCGATCATGTTCTCCAAACACCGTACGGAATTAGCATTTTAAAGCCTTTGGCCTTACTCGCTAATGGAAGCATCTCTCAATCTGCCTTTTCCCGTTTTCCAAATAACCACACACAGAGACACACACAAACATAGACCCAGACACGTAATTCTGCTGCTTGCTTTATTTTTAAACTTCGAATTTAAGAATCATTAAACTTTCGTTAAGAAGGGCAGACCGCCCAGCAGCGCCTCGTCTGGGCGTGTCTGGAGTCCTGGGCCTGACTGCCCGGCATCCTCGCGCACGTGACGTGTGGAGCTGGTCTGGTGGCCCCTGAGCGCGGCCACGCGTGTGCCTGGGGCCCGGGCCCTCTTCTGCGGGAATAGGGGTCCTGTTCGACCAGCGCAGCTTTGGCGGGGGACACGTGTGGCGCGGAAAGGGAGGAAGCAGACGCCTGCCTGGGCAGCCCCATGTGCTGGGTCGACCCTGGCGATCACCAGGGTGGCCGGTGTCGCGGCCCGAGCGCCCTCACATCCTGGCTATTTATTTGAACATCCGGAGTGAATCTTTCTCACAAGTCACCTTCCTAACCGGAAACCGTGAACGTCTTGTACTTGCTAATAGAGAAATGACCTACCAAGTTTCCATCCTTAATTATCAGGAATCCTCCCAAAGCAGAGAACCCCAGTGGAGACGGAAATATTTTGAGGAACAAGGTTTAGGGATGACTAATTAGATGGAGAAGAGAAACCCAATCAGGTCACTTCTCTAACATAAGAGGAAAAGTCCTTTCTGTTCCCTGCCTAAGACGCGACTGTGACACCGAACAGACCACATCATGTCCCGAGTGCGTCTCTTGCTCACCTACTCCAGGAAGCCCTCCTGGGTCACCCTAAGCTCCCTGTGGACCATCATGGCCCTGTTTGTCTCAAGCACAGTCTCCACTGGTGTACACTGGTCTTACGGGGAAGCTGCGAGAGAACTAACAGTCTTTGCCATCCTTATTGTTACAGAAAACATGATTCTTTCATTGGAAGAAATTAGCTTTCTGGAAAGCTGCCCACTGGCCACTTCTGAGCTGGGCCATCCAGCCTGCCCCAGGCCCTGAGCTGCTCCAGTCCTCCAGGGTGACTCTCCACCGACACGGAATCTGCACGTGGGCACATGCCTACCAGGGTGGGAGGAGGGAGTGGATGGGAGTGATGCTGACATGCAGTCTGTCCCCGCACAGGACAGACGGCAGAGCCAGTGGGACTCGCGCCTCCGGGGCAGGGGGCCTCCTGGCCAAGAGGCTCTTCCTCTCATGACCTTGAACGCTCCTCCTTCGACATTTGGAGGCGACTGTCATCCCCCGAGTCCCCGGGGCCCGAGCGTGCACGTGCTTTTTGCGAAGCCCTCCCGGCTCGCAAACACACGTCTTCTGCGGCTCTGAGGTTCAGGCTACGGCTCCCCGCCCCGACCCCTTGGGTCCTGCCTATCTTCCTCTGTGCCATTCAGCTCGGGCCGTGCTCCCTAAGGCCCCCCGAGGGCTCGAGTCGGACTGGAGGGTCCTCCGGAGCTCAGGCACCCCGGGCGCACCTGCCGGGCCCTGCTCAGCGCGGACGTGCACGAGGCCGACCCCGAGGCAGACCCCAGGCCTCACTAAGTGTGTCATCCCCACGGTGGAGAGCCTGACCTCGCAGGGCCACCCCCGGCCTCTCCCCGGGCACATGCAGGCTGCCTGCCCCGACGGGGGGCAGGGGAAGCCGGTGCGGAAGCCTGTCTGAGCCGGAAGCCTGAGCTCTGGGCCTGCGGTACGTCGGTACGTCGACCCTACACCCGGTCCCAGCCCCTGTGCCTGAGGGGGGCCCCCTGAGGCCTTCCCTCCTCCCGCCATTTTGGTCTAACGCCTGCCAAGTCCATTCTGCGTTTCCCTTCATGCCGTAAGCCTCTCCTGCCAGCACCCCTCATTCAGAGTAGCTCGACAGCCCCTCTGAGATTCGGGGGGCAGCCTGTCTCCGGGCACGCAGCTGGGGATGACTCCCCTCCACTAAGTCCCCAAGGCCGGTGTGTGGGGCGCAAGGTGGGCCCCGGTTTGCACCTGCGTCCCCCTCACTCCGGGGACGATGTGAGGGACGGCTTTGTTGCTCTCTAGCAGCACCCACAGAAGCCCAGCACTCCCTCCACACCTGTGTCCACCCTAGCCGTCCTCCCGAGAAGGTGCTGAACTTTCCAGAAGTCTAGATGTCCCTGGACGTACGTGCTTCCTTTACAGACGGTCCGTCTCGAGTTTTGGTTTAGAAGACATGCCCCGTCTCTGAATCGGGGCCTGGGGGGAGAGCAGCCGTACCAGCCACACACCTGACTGCGGCAGCGGGGGGTGGGGGGGCATCAAGAACCGAGCGATTCTGATGACTCGAGGCCCGCCAGCCCCCACGGTCGCCACAAATGACAGTCGCACACGGAATTTAGAACTGAGATGCAGTTACACGTCCGTGACCTTTTCTGACCTTCAGCAGCCCCTTAAAGGCACATAGTTCCTTCCATCTCGTTTTGTGGCTGAGCACAGAGAGGCACGAGGCCCAGGTATCAGTCTCCTTTCCCCTGAGTGTAAATATTGGGAAAGAAAAGTTTAAACCGAGAAGCGCACCATGAGTCAGAAGAGCCGGAGGACAGGCGTGCCCGTGGCTCCCCCACGGCTGCCCTCAGCACAGGGGAGCTGCCCCGGGAGGAGAGACCTAGCCTCCAGCAGGAGCTCTTGGCTCAGGGGCCCTGTCTGTGCCCGGGAGTTGGCCCCTGCCTCCAGTGTGCACACAAAGGATGTCCCCGCCTGTCCTCTCCTGCTCCGCGGGCCTGTCCTCGTGGGGTCCCTCACCCCCGTGAGAGGACCCCCTGGGCTTGTCTGTCGTGAGCCCGTCATGGCGTCCTCCCTCAGCGGCATCACATGTGGTCCTGTGTTGCTTACTGATGCTTCCTGTGGTTTCATGCAAACTCCTTGTGTTCAAGAAGTCAGAAATGGAGCCGAGAAGTGAATTTGACCAACCCTGACGCCACCACGGTACCTTGCACCGCAAAGAGAAAGGCAGAGGGGCACCATCAGGTCTGGGGCTCCAAGGAGGTCCCGCCTGTCCCGTGTGTGGGTGCTCCTGGGCCCTCTGGCTTCCTCCGTGCATCGGGAAAAGCGCACTGGAGGGGCCTAAACGCCGTAAGTCGCCCTAACTCAGCTCTGCGCCCGCCCTGGGACTGGGACAAGTCACGCTGACTTGATGCTCACTTTCCCCACGTGGCCTCATGGGGTGAGCTGGGGTCCAGTGTGGCTCGAAGAGCGCCCCCCTGGCCCTGGCGGGCACCACTGGGGGGATGGCCTGGGAGTCAAAGACGGGACCCAGAGAGCCTCCTGCATGTGCAGGGCCTTCCCTTGGCCTCCGCCACCTGAAAGCACACCTGGACTTAAACAGAATCTCCCACTTTTCGTGAACCACCCCCGAGTCGGGCCCTTCCGCGGCAGCCCCGCCAGGACACGCGCCGCCCCCTCCGAGGTGCCTCCTCTCCTGTTGGCCCTCATGGACGACGTGACCCCCACGGCGGCAAGCGGCCTGACACAGGAGAGGTGAAGCTGGCACCCTCTCTCCTCTCGTCTTTCCTTAACAAACACTTATTCCAGTAAACTCCAGACCCACTGAATGTCCGACAGAAACCCAACAACACAGACACGCAGACAAGACCCAGCCTCCAGGCGCTGGGATCCCTCACACCAGCCCCTTCAAGCTTTTGTCTTCCCCGTAGCTCACTGAGCGCTCGGTTATTTCCAATTAAGCCTGATCTGATTATTATCGTTTGATCAGGGGGCATGGCTTGCTATATTGGGACAACGACATGTCTCAGTTTTGTGTTTAGATACGTTTTTGGCAATCTTTCCAGCCTTCCGCCTCCTCTACATTTATTTCCAAATCTCAGGAGCTATTTTGGAGGAGCTGTGTTGCACAGACACTGGAGAGTGGGCACTCAGCCGCGGCATCGGGAACCTGCAGGCTGAAAGATGTAAGATTTATGAGAAAAACTCACTACAGATTCACACCTCACAGGACAGCACTCAGACCCAGGGCGGAAGGAATCTGGAAGACTCAGCGGAGCTCGTGGCCCTACTGTCGATCCCCTGAACCTGCAGGCAACGTGCCCACACACACAGGTTCTCGAACTCAGGGCGGACGTGCTCCTCGCGGCAGGACGAAGTCTGCAAGCTCGCCTTCAAGTCTCACGCAGCTGCGCGGAGAAGCATTTACTTAATTCACAGCGAGGCCGGGGCCTCCTTCTGGGGTCGTGGAGCTCAGGACCCCAGGACACGGCCTCCCCTTGACTGGATAAGACATCAGCTCAGTGTCCGGAAGGCTTCAGGCGCTAGCTGCGACTCCCTGAAAGGCAAAATTAGCAAAATCCCCATTCTCAGGCTTGACTGGGTTGGGAGAAAAACCCAAGATCTTCAGGAATGCTTGAGGGCGGTTTTCCTTCTATGAAGCAGAGTAGATTTTACTTGCTGGGACGTCTCACAAAAGTTACTTTGACCTGAAAATTTAGGTGTAAAGCGAAGAAAGGCCGTTCTCTCTGACTGATACCTAGCTGTCGGAAATAGGCTATTCTAAGAGCTCGAGGTGGGGTCAGGGAAACCTCAGGAGACCCCCTGTTTTCCACCTAGAACGGAAAACGCTTCTCTAACGAGTGATTGTACCAGTTACAAAAGATCCCCTGCCTTCGAGAAAGAAGGGTGCCTGAATTTGAGGCCCCGGAGAACAAGCTCGTGACAGGCACCCTTCTTTGCAAGGGGCTCGGTCCCCCGCGGACGGTAGGGAGAAGCTGGGCCACAGCTGCCGGCTGGAGTGGAGGGAGCCCCACGGAAAGCAACCACCTGGCATCTAACGCGGGGTCCCTCGCCAATCATCGCCATATGTGGGATGCCCACCATGCCCAGGGGCGTGCTCCCCTCGGGGTCTGGTTCCCTCCAAGGGATCAGGGAGTGTGCTGGGCGTGGGGAAATAACCCATCACAAGAGGCCTTCTGGAAATTCTGCGGAGTCTGTGCCCTCGTGTAGGGACGGGGGAGTGGGACAACGAGCACCGGACTCTTACTCCACGGTGATCAATGCCGCAGGGAAAGGAGGCGACACACGCAGAGACTCGGAGAGAGAGGACGGGATGTGTTCTAACCGACGAATTGTGGCCCTCCGCAGAGGCAGGGCTCCCGAGCCAGGAGACGCCTGCCCTGCGCTGGGCCTGCAGCTTGCTGCTTGCACACCAACCACACGCGCCAGCGGCAAGCAGACCGACGTGGGCACACGCACACACCTGAATAGATGCTGTGCGCTGACGTGCCAATTTCGGGGGAGAAAAGAGAGAAAAAGTAAAGAAACTATCTTTTTAGATGACGAAGTACCAATTTAACCCAAATACGTTATGTTTTATATATTTAGAAGAAAAAAAAATGACATTCAGTAGAACACCGGGGACGAGTTTGGAGGCCCTTAAAAAAATGGCCTTTCCAGATGGATTTCAGTCACTCTCATAGTTAACATACCCTGTTCTTCCAAGTTTGAAGAAATCAACCTTGATGGATTATCTGATAGGACTGATCTCTTGGTAAGTGCTAACGTTCAAGAGTCTATCGGGAAACATCTGATTTTCCAATAGGTGAAGCAAACCAAAGTATCACACACACACACACACACGTAAACTAAGCTTTAAGACGCCGACTCTGCCTACGAAATAGTTCTGTTCTGAGGAAGAAGAGAAAAGGTTTCAACGTGTTTGTGTTGGGACCTAATACTGCAAACTACTCACCGTTTTGAAACAATTGTAAGACAAGCCCACAGATTATTCTAGAACACTCCACAAATGCACTGTAGCTTCCCCAAAGCTGCAGACCATGAATTATGAGCACACGGGGGCTCCGCACTGGCCGCCAGGATCCTGGGAGGACAGATATTAGAAGGGGTGTGTTGTCGGGGCTGAGGAGGGCCAGGGCTTACACAGGGCGGGCTGCTGCGGGGTCTGCCCTGCGCCATGAGGCCACCGCCCTGCAGTCCACCTGCACACAGACAGACCGTCCTTTTTGGCTCTCTGGGAAGGAGAACGCCCACTCCAGAGGCCTCCCGTGCCTCCTCTGCAGCACCAGCCCTGAGCTCCCCGTCCTCCCTGCGGACCCAAAGCCTCCATTCTGAGAAGAACAGTTAGTTCCTCCATAAAGGGCAAGTTCACATTCTGACGTCAGTAAAACTTATTACCTTGCCGCCTACCACTCCTCATTCCCAGGCAGCTACTTCTAACCGCCGCGCACAATAACCTTCGTCTCTTTCGGAGAGTTTATAAAAATGATGGCGTATGAACTGAGGGACGATGTAAAATCGCTCTGTTTTCCTCACCACCCGGTGCTGGGAAGTAGGAGCAGGTCCAGCCAAACATCACTCGTATCAGAGGATGAGCGGATTGCAGAAGTTCAACGGTTTAAAAAAAGTACAGCATCCAGGCAACTTTTCCTGAAATGGTTTTTATGTTTGCAAAACTTGGAACAACTTCTCAGACAGACTTGAAGCTGGAAGGGGGGTCTCAGGTGTCGTTCTGGAAAAGCCAAGGTCAGTGTGGTGGTGGCTGGAAATTAACACCTGCTTCGCTTACAAACGTAAACATCCGCTATTTGTAGCCACAGGGAGGAGAGCCCTTCATGCATGACTCAGCGGAACCTAGAGGTAACAGTGCCAAAATCCCTTCCCCGCTGGCTGGCATCTTCCCGGCCAGGAGACCGCCCGCTTTGGGTCAAATGTCTGCATTTAATCAGAGCAGATCCCTGAAAGATATTTCATGGTGATTTCAAAACTAAGCCCATCAGAAATAATAATTTCATTTCATTTCCAAATTTTCCTAGATCATATTTTCTAAAGAAAAGTTTTTTTCCTATGCTTTTCCTCTCCTTTTTATTAATCTGGATTGAAGAAAAGCACACATTTCATTTATTGTCTGGATTACAGATTCTTATTAAACAAACCAGAGCTCATTATAAAATCAATATCAACTTAACCACCATGCCCCCAGGAGGAACAGCAAAAAGGTCACTCCAAGAAATTCAAACAATTTTCCTGCTGGAAGGGCATGATTTTAATTACAGATACTATTAATTAGAGCTGTCACTGGGAAGATTTTTTTTCTGTTAATTATCACAAACTCAGTTCTAAGTGTGCAATTTCAACCTGCATTTTTGCCAAACTGAGTCATTTCTGCATGCGAGTCCAACCTTTCCATTCTATCAATATTTTATATTTGAATTTCAAAGTGTATCAAAGGATGCCATGCTTTCTAAAAACCCACCCCTGTGTGATCTCCCGTCTCCGGCACACAGAACGGAACTGGTGTGATAATTTATTTATGTCCTGGCACAGATGTGGCCCAGAAGCCCCAGCAGCCCACACCGACGGTCTTGCTCAATAGAATTTCTGGATAAATTCTTACTAGTTTATGTGACATTTTTTTTTCAGGGCTGCTTCTTCAAACGTGATTTTTCTCTTGCTTTGAAGCACAGCCGTGCACTGAGGCTGAAGCGCCGCCTCCCACACGTTTGAAGGTGCCATTTCCTTACAAGAGAAGACCACACTGACCAGCCCTGTGACCTCCTCCAGAAAACCAGTGCTTTTCTCTCTTGGGCGACAATACCAAGAATTTTCTAATTGCGGGAGAAAGCTATCTCTTGGTCTCTTTTAAACACGGTGATTTTATAAATTCATCCCAGCTCCTCCTGTGGGCCAGTGTCAGGGTGGGCCACAGAGCAAACGCAGCTAGCTCCGACGAGCTCCTGGGGGCACCTTGCAGGACAGTGTGGAGGGAGGGGCGGTTCTAGAAAAAGCTTGAGACCTCCTCCCCATGTAACTGTGATGGCGGACTCTTCAACTTACATGTTATTGTAAAATACGATGTATTGTTTACAAGACAGACCTATTACCATCAAAATCATGTGAGTAGAGGAAACAAGGAATCTCGTCCAAGGGGAGAAAATACATATTGATTGGATTTCTAAAACGATGATGAAGTATTCTACCTTCCCAAAGGGGAGGACACCGAGAGTTGTGCCCTGACCTGCCTCTGCGGTGGGCTGGCGTTGCTGTCCAAACCAGGGCTCAGTGTCACCACAGGACGTCACTAAGTCGGAAGCAGGTGCTATAGAGCGTCCAGAAACCTTTTCCTGTCCTGCCTTCCTCCCACTCTCAGTGGCTGCGGACTGCATCCAGGTATGCTCCCGCACCCGGCAGCCACCGCCGCTCTCAACCAAACGCCCTGGGCTCACTTCCCACTTATCATCGTTAGGTTACACTTTATCCAGAGACTGGCAGGGGGTAGCGATGGATCAGGGCAAAGGATCTTTTCATAGGAGACCCGGAGGAAGTCGATGATTTAAGAGACATCTTCAAACATTTACACAACCCATTTATCTTGCAACTTTGGCATTTTTCATGAACAGTGGCCAAACTAAGAAAGATAACAGATAATACATAATTCATGTTTCGTACTTTTTCCACATTTCTAATGAGCAACCTGCTATCACATCTAACAGACTAGCTGAGAACAGGGTAAGATTAATACACAGCAACGAAACTGTGTTTCCGAGGCATTTCTTTGAATTCTGATGGACAGTTTCAAACCGTTTTCCCAAAAGAACCCGAACCATGACTAGACAGAGTGTTGGGACCGGGGAGGGGCCGCAGGCCATGCACTGATGAACGGAAGCCATCTGAACCCCTACCTGGTAGGCGGCGGTGGCATCCGGGCTGGGGTGCTCCCCGAGCCCCGAGAGCTTCTCCTGCAGCCGGGAGTGGGAGGCGTGGCGTAGGCAGTAGATGACCCCAGAGGCCAGGAGGACCCCAACCATGGCGACGACAGAGACCAGGGTCAGCACGATGAACGGGGTCGAGTCCTCTTGCTCCGCTCCGTGTGGCAGAAGCCTGAGTTTGCTTTTCTGCAGAACAGGAGAGAAGGAGCCCCGTGAGCGCCGAACAGACTATGACCTCCTAGAAAATACCCTTCTGCCGCGCAAGGCAATCTCAGGCTCAGCCCAGAGCTGTGCTGGCATTAACGCAACCACAGGAGGGCCACCCAAAGAGCGGCCCTCAAACAAGGGGGAAGGCATCTCTAACTAGCGTGCCACAGACTGCAACATTTTCAAAAGGAAACTTAGAGGCCTCACTTGGTTTCCAGGAGGCCACCTTCTTTCCAACCACAACGACATAGTCTTGGCCGCTGATCTGCTTTAGGTAGAAGTGCACGTCCCTTCTTCTGAACAGGTGTGAGGAAAATACCCCAGTGTATCCCGAGCTTGCCCCACAAATGTTTTAGGGCACAGGGAGGTCAGAGAACTAACTCTACGGCACAGGCACATAGCTGGAGCCGGGGCAGGTCCGCAGCCTGGGAG
The DNA here is from genome assembly GCA_004024605.1 of Pteronura brasiliensis. Taxonomy (NCBI): domain Eukaryota; kingdom Metazoa; phylum Chordata; class Mammalia; order Carnivora; family Mustelidae; genus Pteronura; species Pteronura brasiliensis. The sequence continues at coordinate 68,164 of PJEN01004156.1, read as the reverse complement.
ACACCGCAGGAGGGCGGCCTGCGCAGAAACCTCTTCCCCCCGCCCCCACCCACCAGAGCCCCTCCGCCTGCGCGACCGCGGGACACACAGCCCAGCGCCCGCGCACCTCCGCGCTTTTCCCTGAAAGGATTTGCAGGTCCACGAGGGCACCCCTCCGCGGTGCGGAGTGTCAGGGAGACAAACCGTCAGATTCTCACTGTTCTGGGGGCGGGTGGGGGGGTGCGCTTTGCTAGTCTCCGCGGGCAAAAGGTGCGCGGTGCTGGCCCTTAGCGTCGGCAGCAGGTGCGTTAGCCGCAGTTACCAACGCCCGGGGAGACAGGCCGGTGCGCCGCTCCGGCCGCAACGCCCCCCGCCACTGCGGGGTGAATGAACGGAGACGCACGCCCCCGCCTCGGCCCCGGTTGCTACAAGAGGAGGACAATTAGCAAACTCCTTTCCACCACCTAATTTCGCGTGGTAACAAAATGGATTTTTTCCCCATGAATGCCTGGCCGGCCTATCCATTATGCCTCTTCTATTAGTAAGTTTCTGCTCCGTATCCAGCCCCCACCCCCTCATTCCCTCCGGTCTCCGAGTGTACACAGGGCCTCATGTCAGGCCGGGCCATTTTTATCTTGTAATCATAAAGGCCACCAAAGCAATTATCGCCGGTCTTGACTGGAAAAGCTGGTCATTAATTAGCCTCCTTTTGCCTTCGGTGCCGCGGATTAGCTGGTGCCGGGACTGAGTTAATGGAAACGCGGGTTAAATGAGAAAAGACGCTGGATTTTCTTGCCTGGATGCGCGGCTCCGAGGAGGAGGACGAGGCAGGCAAACGGCGGGAGGCTCGCGGAGGGCGGGGGGGAAGGGGAGGGGGCCGGGCCGAGGGGAGGGTCGGGGGGTGGTGGGACGGCGGGGAGAGGGAACGGGGAGGGCGGAGGGCAGGAGAGGGGAGGGCGGAGGGCGGAGGGCCGGAAAGGGAGGGCCCCCGGGTGGGGGCGGGGGCGCGGGAGGGGCGCGCAAGGCTGCCCAAGGCCTGTGTGGCCGGTCCCGCGGCCGCCCCCGGCGTGGACCCCTCTCCGGCCCCGTCCGGCTCGTCCCCCTCCGCGCCCGCACGGCCGCCGCCGGAAGGTTAAAGCTCGCGGAGCCGCGGACCACCCCTCCGCGCCGCCCCCGTTCCCTCCGCGCCGCCCCCGTTCCCTCCGCACCCCTGCCCGAGCGGGGTGAATAAGCCGCCGGGACCCCACCCGGCGCAGCGAGGCCCGGCAGGGCGGGAGGGAGCGCGTCCGCCCCGGCCCGGCTCCCCGGCCCCGCGCGCCGCGCTGCTTCTCGCCCCTCTGGCCGCGGTGAGCGCCCCAGGGCGCCCGAGAGGCTCCGGGCCCGGGGTCTCCGCCGCCGCCAGGGGTCTGCGTCCCGCGGCCGAATCGACACCTCCGTGGGGGGCGTTTCCAGGAGGACGGTTCGCTCTGCCCGCGCCCCCCGCGGGACAGCCTCGCCTCGGCAAACCGAGCGGGGACAACAAAGGAGGCGGCGCGGCCGAGGGAGGGGCGTCTGCTGTCCCCCCGCCCGGGCCGGGTCCTCCTGGCCGTCACTACGCGTCCCCCCACCCCGCCCCAGGGCAGGCCGCGGGAGGTGCCCGCGTCCCCTCTTAGGCCAAGCGCCAGCGCCGGGGATCCCGCCCAGGCGTCGGGAGGACCCCTCGCGCCCACGTGGTTGACGGCGCCCCGGAACAGGGACTTCCTGAACCTTCCTGCCCGGCGACGGGAGCGCACACGCGTGCGGTGGCCAGCCTGGCTCGGAGAGGACGCACAGCGCGCACCCGACAGACGGCCGCACGCGCACCAGGGACCGAGGCCGGGGCTGAGGGTGCCGGGCAGTCGGGCACAAGGGGTCCCGCTGAGCAGGTTGGCCGCCGGCTCACCGTGTAAGGGACACAGAGGAGGCCTGGTTGTCACCCGATTCCAGGCCGGAGGCCAAGAGACAGGTGGCAATGACCACACGTCAACCTGGCCCAGGTCTGGGGCGAAGGACAGACCCCAGGCTGGACACTCAGGTGGGAGGCCGCACCGAAGCTCTTCCTAGGCCGTGTCGCGGCCAGCTGGGACACCGACGGTCACCGGGCCCCACGATGCGGTGGGCAAGTGCGGGTGGAGAAACAGGGCTAACCGCTGCTCCTTTCGCGTCGCGTATGGAGTTAACTCAAAGGTCAAAGAAAAATGTCGAGGAGAGTGACTGCCCCCAGACCTTGGGTCCCTCCTCTCCAGATTCCGCTCTCCCTCCTCCCAGCTGCCCAGCGCCCCCTCCCCCATCCCCACCGTGCTGCTGCTGGAGAAGGGAAGGTGAGGAGAAAGGAGGGACCCCATGCCCGCTGAGTCCCATCTTCTACGGTCTCCTCTAGTTCCAGGCTGGGGCCCAGGCCAGGAAGAAGACCCCCAGGCTAACCTCCGGCAGCGTGTCCGCAAGGAGGCCCTTCCTGCAGCCAGGGGAAGGGTCCGTGGCTGTGGACGGCGGGTGGGAGAGCCGGGACAGCAGGGGCGTCGCAGGTCGCAGAGGGGAACGTGGGCGTGGGGGGTTTGTAGGGGGATGGGCGCCACACCCAGCGGGGAATCAGGGGGTCTAAGCCAGAAGGCGTTTGTGGGGCAGACAGACCCGCCTGGCTTGTGACGTTGGCCCCCCAGGATCCTGGGCCGGCCCCAGGGCTGCTCAGCTGAAACCAGAAAGGTTACTCTTCCTGGCCCACTCCCGCTGCCCCCCCCCCTTCCCACCAACCCTGCGCTGAAAGAAGGAGTCCAGGGGGAGGAAAAACTGTTGCTGGTTGCTAGTCAGGTGTTTAAGAATCCCGGAAGAAACGAAAATTCACAGAAAATACTCAAGAAGAAGTAAAGAAAGTGAACTCCCCTCTTGGCATAGTGATCGATTTAAAATAACATTATGATTCTTTCCTTTCCTTTCTTTTTGTGGAATGAAGAAAACAAACAAAACTTCTAAGCCCTGTTAGCCACCAGCTTTAAGAGAAAAGAATGAGCCCCGATTGACATCCGCTGGAGAGGGAGTCTGTGCTGCTGCCCTGCTCCAGACCTGGATGGGGGGGCCTCAACCCCTCCACTTCTGGGTCCCTGCACCCCAAGGCTGAGCAACTTGAACTACATGTGCTTTCCCCAAATTTTGTCCCCGGGCTGGGCCCTGCAGAGAGCCCTTGACTAATTAGAGGTGTCCTGTCAGTCTTGACTTGGAATTGAAAGAAAATAATGCTGAAATATTTATGACTTTGACATTTACAGTCGGGCGTCTTTTAAAAGCGGAACTGTACAGTGGCAGAGAGGTCACCCAGGCACGCTGGTAGCTGTGCACCTCAGGAGGTAGGAGACACACACACCAGCACTTAATGTCAAGTTCCGGATGCAGGAAAAGTATGGTTTTCAAAAATAATCAGGAATAATTAAGTCAACTTTATATCAGGTTAGATGCATCCTGAAGTACACTGTGGTATAACATTGCATACTTCTCCCACTCAACCACTGCCACCTGCGACTCCTTGAATTTAGAATGTAAAATACTGCAGAAGCTGTGACTTAAGATAAATGTGGCCACAGAGACAATTTGCGGAATTGCTCTTAGGAATTAGAAACTACAGACGTTGTCCTGACCTATTTAAACTATTTTGATCTGTGCTCGTAAGTGAAGGTGCATGGGGCTTTCTTTACATTGTCTTCTGAGCCATTTATGGCAAAATATCTTCAAAACTTTTTTTCTTTAGCTGTCCATGTGGTAAGCTTAAAAGAAAAGAGAGAGAAAAAAGAGAGAACATTTTATGCCCGGACTTGGTTTGGAGAACTAAGGCAGCCACACAAACACAAAACTTCACGGTAACAAATATTTGGGGACTAGTAGCAACAGTGAGCAATTTCCAAGCCTGTGAACCGTGAACAACACCATCCCATGCCCAAGCCACTGACTTCAATTTTAAAACACACTCGCACCCAAAACTTATGGTCATAGGCATTTAATTTCATTACTGTGAAACTTCTAATCTGTGCGTGTTTCATTTGTTTCCTTCCAAGGACTTGGTTTTGCAAACCCAGCTTCACCCTGTGCCCCTTGACCTCTGACTGCCCCAATTCCCTTGCCTGTAAAATTTAGAATTCGATTTTAGAGACTATTAATGAGTTGCTTTAATGAATCTATCTTTGCTTTCCCCGACGAAAAATTTTAGAATTATTTGGAAATTTTGTGCTCGATTTACTAAAATGGACTTACTAAAATGCGGTAATTATGTAAAGCCTCTCGAAAATGTTCATAGTTTTCAGGCTATGGGAATGACCAAACTTAAAAATATGGGGGAGGGTAGTGTCTTAAATATTTTATTTTTTTAAAGCTGTTAACTGAACTATTTTTAATTTGGAATTTGCCACAGAATTCTCATAAATGAGAGAAGTCAGGCGGAAATAATCATGTATTAATTCTCTGCATTACAAAATCTTTTCAGAAGCTATTATCAGAGCAAGAGGCATTTCGGTCTGAATCCAGGGTGGGAGAAATCCTTTGTGCAAGTGAAAGCCATTGTTCGTAGCACAGATGAAATTGTACTTGCAAATCTGCCATTCAAGTAGCCAAAAAAAAAAAAAAAAAAAAAAAAAAAAAAAAAAAAAAAAAAAAAAAAAAAAAAAAAAAA
>PJEN01004156.1:0-63413 GCA_004024605.1 Pteronura brasiliensis | reverse complement strand
TACCGGCTTTAAGCGCTCCTAGAACATCCGTTTTGGGGAACTCCTGTGTTTTAAGATGTCGTGGAAGATTTACGATATTTATGTTTAAAGGGGGAAGGCTATGGTTGTGTGAACTGATTTTTGGTAGAGCTGGGTCCGTAGCAAACTGTCTGGGGGAGAACAGAGGCCGACCAGCTGAGAGCAGACCGGGAAGGACCGGCCCCCCAAGAGAAATCCTGCCCCAGCCTCCTTTCATATTCTCCACCTGCGTTCTCACTACAAACGGACTCACACTCGGCCAACACACTTGATACGCCCGCTCCCGACCCGCGTTTTCTGCGTGCAAATCGGTCCCGAGGCCTGCTCTGACACTCGCGCGCCTCCTCGGTCAGGTGTTTTCCCAGACGCTGTGGTCTCCAAGAAGGAGCTCTCCCCGCCAGAACCAAACCCTCTCCAGGACTGGAGTTTTCCCCACCCTCCTCGTCCTCCTCCGAGGCTGAGAGGCTCCATCCTGAGCTGGCCCGGCGCCGCGGTCAGGACCCCGCCGTGGCGCTTGCTCCTTGGAACGCAGGTCTGTTTCGGGGCCCCCGCCTGGCTGGACCGGCCGCGGGCGTTCTCACCTCCCCGGTCCCCCGCTCCCTCATTTACCGGAGCCCGCGGGTGTCCGAAAGGTCAGGCCGAAGGGCGGGACAGGCCGCAGCGCCCGGGGCGAGGGCTCCTGGGGGCCGCGAGTACTCACAGCACTGAGCGGTTTCCAAGAGGTCCCGGCCCCCTTCCCCGAGGGGACAATGCCGTGGCCCAGCCTCCCCGCAGCAAAGCGCGCGGGCCGCGGGGCACCGGTTGAGGTCCCCAAGGACGCCCGCATCCATCCACCCGGGACCGCACAGGTTCCCCGCGCACGTCTCTGCGGCGCTCCCCCCGCCACGGCCACCCCCTTCTCCGGAGCCAAATGGGTGTGCTTGGTTGGGTGGGGGGCGTTTCCTCTCGGGTTGATAAAAAAGGAGGGAGCTTCCCTCCCCCTCCCGCACACAAACCCTAACCTCCTGGCACTTTCCGGGAGCGCTGACTGGGCAGAGACCACGTGGACACGCTGCGCCCGGGACCCCAGGCGGAGAGGCTCCAGCCACCGAACAGGGACCGCGGTCTGCGTTTTCGGCTGGGGAACTGGAACCCAGAGCGGGAGCACGCGCAGGGGCAGGAGGCTGGTGGCAAGGCCGGAACAGGAGGGCCAGCCCGCGGGGACCTGCCCGGGGAGGGTCCTCGCTGCCCTCGGGGTGTGCGTTTCGGGGCCTTGGCGACTGTGACAGAGAAGCCCCCAACCGTCCAGCGTGCAGCGCAGCCAGTCCAGCGCACTGGTGACACAAAAGGGCGGGAGACTCTTTCCGGCCCCAAAAGCCAATTCTGCAGTGGTCTCAACACCTAATTTTGGGGTCCGCCTGACTGCCTCGAGTGGGACTTCTCTAGAACCTGGAAGGAGGCTACAGTTCTGAACCACACAGGTAGTGAAGGCAGGCAGGAAATGAAGTCCCTCCTTCAGAAGTTTCTCTCCGCGAGCACGCGGCCGCCTCACCTGGGTGGGGGGCCGAGAAAGCGCAGGTTCCGTTTGGGGGAGGGGAGACTGCGACTCCGAGGCGCTTCTCCAACGGGCCGGGGTGGGGGTGCTCAAAAGATCCTGCGATCTCACCCACGGCCCCACCTGCCCCTCGCTGGCTCCTCCCTGCATACCCATCCCGAGCCCCTTTTCCGAAGCACCCCGAAGGCGAAGGCGCGCTCCCGGACGGAGAGAAGGCGGTGAAGAGCGCCCCAAAATGGGCTGGAGGAAAACATCCCCGCGCTGGCTCCCCTCCATCCTGGCTGCTCATCCCTCAGCTTCCGCTCCTTTTCCCACACCCCTGCACATCAGCGTGCGCTCCACTCCCCCCACTCCCCCACGCCCCTCTCTCTCCACGGTCTGAACTGCCCAGGTGCCTGCGGAAAGTCCAAGAGTGAGGGCCCCAGCCCAGCCCTGCCGGTGTCCAAGGGGCCCCGGGGGGTGGGACATCTGCCACCCCTCTCAATCACCACCAGCCGGGTCACCCTGGGATGTCCAACCCAAACCCACTGGGGAATGATCTCAGACCTCTCCCGCCAGCCAGAGGCTTTGACAGGTGTCCTGCTTCGAGTCTGAGTCGGCCCCTGCATTGGGCTTTCCGACGTCCAGGTTGCCCATCCAAGCCCCCACGCGCACCCTCCACCCTCCACCCTCCCCAAGCTCTGGTTCCGCGCCCTGCAACCTACCCGCCTGGCGGTGCCCTCGGTGAATCCCTCCTGCTTCCTCCCTCCCCCACTCCAGCCCCTCTCCTTTCTCCTGCAACCGTACCGGTGCCCGCGCCCCGGCCGATCTCCCGGTTACCTGCGGAGGGGCCGGCGCCCAGCGCCCAAGCCGGAGAGGGGGGCGGCGTGCGCCGGGCCAAACAGCCTCGGGGCGCGGCGGCCGCGGGCAGCTGCGGCGCCATCACCACCGCTAGTCGTTTCCCTGGGCCTGAGCCACAGACGAGCGGGTCCATCCCGCTTCTGACCACAAACTTCTCGGGAGGCCGGCATAGACAAAGGTGCCGTGCTCTGTGGCTCCAGCGGCGGCTGCGGCACCGGCTCGGAGCCCGCGGGCGCCGGCCGCTCTGCGCGGTCGCTCCGCCGGGCTCTGAGCGCACCGCTCTGGCCCGGCCCCCCCGGGCGAGGCGCTCGGGGCCGGGGCGCGGCGAGGATGGGCGCGGGGCGGACGTGGGACAGTCCCCGCAGGGCCACCGGCCGCGCGCGCAGCTCCATCCAGCGAGGCCGCCGCGCCCCGCCTTATATCCGGCCCGGCGCGCACCCGGCCGGCGGCGGCGCGGCTCGCGGCCCAGCCACCGGTTGCTATAGCGATGTCCCCCCCCCCACATGTTGCTGACAGCAATTGGCTAAGGGGCCGCGGCTCTCCGAACACCCTCTCCCGCCCGAGACTATGAATGGACATCGGCTTTGTCAGTCATTCGTACAGCGCCCGGGCCTTCGCCGGCTCTTTCTTTTCAGCCGTCCTCCCTTCCACCGCTCGAGTGCACTTCAAACCCGACAAGTTCAGGGTAGCGCTCAGGGGAGAGGAGGACGCGGCAGGGACGGCCAACCCGCATGGCCTTACTGCGACCTCTGCTATGGGAAGAGTGCGGGTGTCAAAACTCTGCAAGAGGAAAATTTATGGCAAATCGTTCTTTTGAGTTAGTTTTCCCACTTTTGGCTTGGGGGGGGGGTTGCTTTTTTTCCCCAATCGGAGCAGGCCAATTACGCTGGTAAAACAAGCAAGTAAATGCCCTCGCTGACCCTCCCCCTTTTATTCTCAAGCGCTTTGGTCTCCAGTTCTCGTACAAAGCGCATTGCCCCTCGCGGGAAGGACTGAGAACCCAGCCACCTCTTCACCCAGGGGCCCTGCAGGTCTCCAGACCCGAAGCTGGCCTGAGGCAGCAGTGAAACCGTGGAATCCATCTGCCTTCTTGCCTCCCCGGGTCAAAGGCCTGGCCTGGACCACTGCCTCAGAAGCAAATGGAGCGTAGGGGCGACACAGGGCTGCACTCCAGTCGCTGGCTCTCCCCAAGCTCCCTGACCCTGCTGGAGTCTGAGGGGAGACCAGGCCTGCTGGGCCCTGTGATTGGCCTCCCGCAGCCAATGGGCCTACCCGTCGCGCTCCCCTGGCCCTTCTCCCCATCCCCCACATTCTTTCTCTCCGAGCCCTGGCCCCCCGACTCAGCTACAGGTTGGGGCACCCCGGTGCGCTCCGCCCCAGGCGAGCAGCAGAGAACCGGGAGCTGAAACCCAACATCTGTGTGTACAATGCGTTCTCCGAGGCCCACAGCTGCAGGAACAAGAGGAAGAAAGAAAGGAGCGGGGAGAGACCTTGTCACATGCAGATGACAGTCTGCGAGGGGCTCTTTAGTTTCTCCTTTTCTGGAAACCCTCGCGCCCTCCTCCCAGTCCCCCTCTCCCACTGCCTCACCATTGTTCCTGCTCGGGACAGCTGGAGACGGAGGCCCGCGCGGAGCAGGGCGGCCCCTCCTAACCCGACGCCCCTCCCGCCCCACAGCCGGCGCCCCCACTCTGGCCCCTCCAGAGCAAACTTCACCCCCCACCCCCAGTCCCCGCCGGCCTGCCCGGGCGGAGCTTGCACCGCGGCCCTTCTCCAAGCCTCCCCTCAGGCACTGACCCCAAGACCTGCCCCGCCCTCACTCTTCTCTCAGGGAAACGCCTGGGCCGGGGCTCAGGGGAAGGGGTCGTCAACAGACGTGAGTGGAGCGCCTGCTTGCCTCTAAAAGTGTTCTAAGGACTCGCTTCCAATGACCAAGGCCTACCCCGAATTCTGCTTTGATTTGGTATTTGCAGTGGCCGGGAACCTGGCATTTCACCGAGCCCCAGGGCAAAGAGGTGACGCCTCCATCAACCGCTCTCGCAGGCCCAGGTGGCGGAGCTCCAAGCGGGCCAGGGCATCGGAGCTTTAAGAAGCGCAAGGGGACAACGAGGTCCGGCGAGGCCGAAGGGGGAGAGTTGGGCTTCTCTCCAGTTACCCACCCCACCATGTACCCCAAGCCCCCATACACCCAATAGTAGGGAGGCGGTAAATCACCCGGGCAGGGCCTGCAAACCGCCCCCCACCCAGCAAACGAGGGGGCTCGGCAGTCGGCCCTTCCCTCCGCCCGCCCTGCTGGGCCTCCGGGTAGTCCGGGCCCAGAGACCTGAGCCCCGAGCTGCGCCTTGGGTCACTCTCTGTGGGTCCTCCTCGGGCAAAGACCTGAGCGGTGGTGGTCCTGTCCCTCCTCGCTGTCCTCCGCCGGGCGTGGGGCCACCCGGGAGCCCCGGCCTCGGCCTACTGCTCCAGCCTCTGGGCGACCCCTGGCCCGGAGCGGGGAGGGGAAAGTGGAGAGGAGGGTTTGCAGGCAGGGGCCGAGGAGGAGGCGGGAGGGGCCCTGGAAGCTCCGTAGGGGGGAGAGGGGAGGTCGGGGGAGAGGGAGCGCAGGCAGGGAAGGGAGGCCTGGAGGAGGGGACCTGTCGCCCTCAGCCTCTCTGGTAACCGGCCTCTCCATAGCAACGGCTTGCGCGCGCACGCCTGTGTGTGTGTGTGTGTGTGTGTGCGCGTGTTTGTGTGTACGCGCGCGCGTGTGCAGAGTTCCTGCGCCTCCCCAGTCCTGGGTGGGGGTCTCAGAACGGGGGGCGGATGGCAGGGAAGGCCCCTCCAGGACCAGACGCCGGCCTCCAAGGTGCCGGGGTCGCCGCGCGGGGCACCGGGCGGGGCGCGGGGTGGAGGGGAAGCTCTCAGGCCCCACGCTTGGCGGAGGAGCACCGGGGCGCTCGGCTTCGTCGCCGGGGCCGGCCGGTGGCGGTCTCCGGGCCCTGGGACCTCGGCAGAGTGACGCTGACGACGCGTCTACCGGAGACTCAGAGAGCGGCGGGCAGGACTCGGGCCGGGAGGCCGCGGCGGCTGCGCCCGCATCCTAGGCCCGCTGGAGCCCGGGCAGCCGCCGGGACCCGCGCGCAGGCTGGGGGAGCGCCCGGCCGGGCTCGCTGGGGCGGGAGGGGAACCCGCGCCGGCTCCCAGTCCGCCGCCAGGCGCACGGAGGCTCCGGGAACCCGCCGCTGGCCCGGCCAAGCGCGCCGCAGGCCGGGCCGGCCCCGAAGACGCGGCCGCCGCCACCCCCCACGCCGGCCGCCCCGGACGGGCACGCCCCCTCGCCTTCCTCCCCGCCAGCGCCGGGAGCCGCGAGCCCGAGTGGGGGTCCTGGAGCGTCCAGCCCCTCAGTCGTCGAGGTGGCCGGCGCCCCAGGCGGCCACCGGCTCTACCGCGGCGAGGGCAGGTGCCCGGCTGCGTCCCGCAGCGGCCCTAGGGGGGCCGGAGTGTGGGCGACCCCAGGGAAAGCTGGAGCCGGGCAGGGGCGCAGCTCCAAGCCAGGCAGACAGTCGCTTACAAACATGACATGACCTGGTCAGTAAGTACAGATGCATGTATTTTACGCGGCTACTTTCTCCCTTGTGCCAGAGCCTTCACTTCCAACGCAGAAGCACCACATTCCCGATTTAATCTGAATTTAATGACCCACCTGTGTCTCCGAGCTTTCGGAAGCGCGAGGGGCAGCGGGACTCCAGCCCCTTCCGGCCACGCGGTGGATGGTCAGCTGGGCCTTCAGCCCCGGACGCGGGGCCCGAGTCGGCAGTGGGTTTCCTCGCGGACGCCTGGCCGCGCACACACAGTGGGCTCTTTTCGGGTCGTCTCGCCGCCCCTCCCCCCGCCGCCCCTCCCCCCGGGGTCGGGCGACTTGGAGCCGCGCTGCTTCACCCGCCGGCGGAGCTGAGGGCCCAGGGAATCCGCCACAGGACCGAGTTTGTGTGTTAGGTGCTGATCCTTTTAGTCTAGTGTTTCAGAAACTGATAAATTAACCCGCCAGATTTTCATTCTCTTTTCCTTTATTTTAAAATCCTTTCTTATTTCCAGGGCAGGCAGGAAAAATGTATCTTTTAATTCCTGAAAATGCTTTAGGAAAGTGTCTTTTCAGTAATGTGAGACTAGAGTCAGCGAGTATCTTGAAGAATGAGTGATGTTAGGTGGGTTTTTTTTTTTTCTTTTTTTCTTTTGTCATGAGAGCTTAGATCTCATTTAATAATAAATTTCAATTTTCGGTTTCAGTGGCATTTACAGAGAAAACTTTTAAACGTGATGAAGAATGTTTTTGAGAGTCACGTTCATGGCAATCATTTATACGTGAAAAATGAGCACCTTATTCAGATAGAAGTTAGGATTGTTTGGCTGATGAATAAAAAATATAGGCTATGTAAAATTCCCCAAGATCTACCAAATATCTACACAATATAAATAGTTTGAAATGATTTATGATTTCTGCAAAGACTTCTTTAAAAGATCAGTTTACATTTGTTATGTGTAAAGCATATGTTATGTGTAAAACTAATGTTCTGTGATTTAAAAAAAAAAAACCTCATTTTCAGTTTAGGAAACACCAAGCTATTGAACTATTGTATATCACATATTGAAGTGATTAGGATAAATTTCCAATGTACTAAATTATCAAAGAAAATGTATTTTTAAACAAAATAGAGAAAGACTGTCATGGGAAACAGGATTATTATAAAGTAAAACAACACCTAGTTCAGGAATTTAAAAAAATATGGTTAGATAGAAAATGATTAAAAAAAAATACACCTTCTGGGATACCTGCTTGATTTCAGAAAATCTAAACCAATTTTGTTTTGAAAATAAAACAATAATTTGTAATAATGGTATTTGTAATAATGGTATGCAAACTATATTTAAAATACTTCTGATTTGTAAATCCATTTATAAAAGTGACTTTAAATTATAAAAATGGTATTAGGTCCCTTTGAATATTATCATTATGTGCATATGGTATTTTCATACAGAGTAGAATGTTAACATAAATTTCAAAAATATCAATGAGTGAATTTTGAAAAGCAAGATGTTTTGATTGGTCAACCGCCTTGTGAAGCATAGTGATTGGCCTTGCGATAATTTAAAAAAGAAGATACTTGCATAGGTAAGATTCCAGATTGAAATTAATTGTCAGTAAAGAGCTGTTTTCAAGGACCATATCTGTAAGGCTTTAGACACTACTGACAAGTCCTTATTTGTCATGAAAGAAGACATATGCTCTGTGGGGAGAAGCCCTGGGTGCAGGGACCCTGTGACCCCCCCCCCCCATGCTAGAGGCCAGGACAAGCAAATTCGGCAACTGGGAGAATCTTTCAGAGAAGGCTTTGTTGCATTCCTTACATTACCGGCTTGAAGAAATTCCTATAAAGTTGTTGCCCTCACTTTAAAATTGAGAGGCACTGAGAAATAGTAAAATTATTGGTTCAAATATTTTACCTTCTTTCAAGAAAAAAATGTGAATTCTGTACTCTAAACAGAAAAATAAAGTCTTTTGGGGGGGGTTGAAAATAATTACCAAATTACTCAGCTTTTGTTATCAGTTCTCATGCTGGCTCACATTGACTTAGAAGTTTCAAAATCCAAAAATAGGAACACTTTTACGAAATAGAGTCGGTACCCTCTCCAGTGGCCTGATAGGAAACTATTTTACGAAGAACCAAAAAATGTACTTTAGTCAAAGAAATTTATTCCTGAAGGACTGGTTAACAAATATGTAGGGAGTTTCAGACTTCCTCTTCCCAACTTTGAAATGACAGCCCCATAAGAAGAAGAAAACCCCGAGACTTAAGGAGGTTCTCCTCGAGGGATCCGGCAGCCCGGCTGCTCCCAGGGACAGATATTTGCAGACAGACAGTCTCCCTGCAGGTTAATCTGGTGTTTATCCTCCAGGTTCTAGAATCTAGAAAGTGTATCACTTTCAGTCTACCTCGTTGGAAAGATCGAACCTCGGTGATTTGGACAACAACGCCATAAAACACAGGTTTACTGGTCGGCGCTTGCGGACTTGGTCTATGCACAGGATGTTTGTGATGAGAGTTTATTCTTCACAAAATTCAGCTAAAATTCCTTAGAGTGCATGTTTGTAGGAAAGACTCATTTTGTGAACAAGAACCTAACCTTTTTGCCATCATCTCAGATGACAGGAAACAAAATGCTGTTGTGGAGAATACCCAGCTTTGCTCTGTTTTTCAGCCAAAAACTGTTCCATAAACTCTGTCAGTTGCATGCTACTGGTCCATATAATTGGAAACCGTTTTTCCTTGAATTAGTTTGGAGTTAAAAGTAGAACAACAGTTCAAGCAATGTTTACTGTACAATTATATCATTCAGCTTTGCGCCGTTTGCATATAATTTGAAGAAAAACTCTGAGCTCTGCTTTTCTGTGTGGAGATGGGCTCGGGTTAAATGACAGAGCAGCCCAGCCTGACAGCACTTGCCTCGGTGTCTGGAGTCTCTAGAAGAGGGTCACTGTAGAGGGTCGGGTGTTTCCTGATTTCGTATTACAACTATGTGTGCATGTGCTTAGCTCTGACGGGGACACGAGCGCTAGAAGCAGCTGGTTGCTTTTCCTTCTTGACATAACATGGACCAGTCCCAGAAGGTTCAAGGTTGGCCCATCACGCTCCAAAAAACTCGGTAAGGGTACTTCGGATTCCATATGAATTCAGCCCTGGCTACAAAATAGCCAACTGAGTAAAAACTAGTCCTATCCTCTCTATAGATGCAAGGCACTGAGCTAGTATGGTCCAAAATTAGCAGATAATCTTCAGTCTGACTTTAAATTTCTTATAAACCTACCTGATACATGTATCCTGCTATCTTTCAATTCAAACACTTTAGAAGCTTACTATATGTTCACTCCAGCCTTCTTCCATCGTATCTAAAATTCCCATTTAGACTTATCTGGAATACGCCCAAACGAAACTAGAAATCTAGTCTCACATTTTCTAATGATGTTTTACTTCTCGCCCCTCCAAACTCTATTACTTAACCTGATCACCCCATTTCATCATCCTTATCTCTGATGGCTCTTGAGTATTTTATTTTTATTTCTTCTCAGAGAGTGAGCGAGCGGCACACATGCTAGCGGGGGATGGGCAGAGGAAGAGCGAGCGAGGGGGACTCTCCAGCAGACCCCCCGCTGACACAGAGCCCGACACTGGGCTCGATCGCCTGACCCTGACATCATGACCTGAGCAGAAATTGAGAGTCGGCCACTCAACAGCCTGAGACACCCAGGCGCCCCTCTTGAGAATTAAAAAAATAAAATAAAATAAGCCTTTAAAGAAAGATCACTTCCTACCACTAAGAATATTTCCTGAGAGGCCATTTCACACAAGTGATGGCCAACATGCGGCCAGCCATGACGGCCTGGCGGGAAGAAGGGGGCAGCTTCTCCAGGAGGCAGGCGGGGGGCGACACTTCCTGTGGTCTCAGCGTGAGCAGACGATACCCATTACCCTTCGTCTTGGGCCTTCTCAGACCTGAATGTCCACCTCCTTTTGTGGCAGCGCTGGAACCTTCCCTGCCCTTTGCCCTCCACTGGTCAGTTCCTGTTGCTCTGGGGCCACGACTGGTCTGCCCTTACTCGTGGTCCCCCCTGCCCGTGCTGGCTTGCCTGGGGACCATCCTGGTCTTCTCAGAGTCCCCATCCCGATCCATTGGACCGACTGCCTTGCTCTCACTACCAACCCCACAAAGCCTTCCTCAGGTCACCCGAAGGCTGGCGCCCCTTTCTCCCGCCAGCGCCACACATGAGCCCGCTTCTAGAGCACCCGTGCTCCTTGGCGTCCCACCCTGGGATCCCCGGCCGGCCGCTGTGGGGGCTGCCCTCGGCTCTCATCCGGGGGAAGCTGAGCCCTTGGGCTTCTCGGCTCAGAGTCTTTCCCTCACCTGAAACCCAACACCTCATCCCTTGCCTTCAGAGTATTTGAATGTTCCAGACTTGTCCTCCTCTCACACATATGCACACGCACTTTCACACTGGCATGCACCACCTACACACAAGTGAACCGTTCACTCTCTCTCACACACACACCCTACCACTAAATGCACAGACCCCATCGTGTCATTCTCCCCCAACGCACGTGTACTGCCTCACGCGGCCCACACATCGTCACACGGCGCCTGCCATCTACCTGCACGTGAACACGACCTCGCACACGGACCAGGTGACGCGCACACACACCGTCGCACACGCACACGCCAGCACAGGATGTCCACACACAGCACACTCCTCTGTGCCCGTCATCTCACACACCTCTCGTGCACATTGAGCACACATGTGCAAACTTTTGCACGTGTGGAGAAGAGAACGAGTTTCCTGATGTGGTTGCTGGGCCATGGACCCCATTTGCCACATTTCTGTGCACGGTCCAGTGAGACTCGCACGGATACCCCATGGCTCGTGCACGCTCATTCCCGGCTTTGCAGACGACAGAACCAGGCTGAGCCCCCAGGCCAGTCGGTGCCAGGACCTTGACAGTCACACACACACACACAGTCTGGGGGAGAATCGGTTTCTGCCTCAGCCTTGCGGGAGCACCAGGGAAGCCGTGAGCAGCTCTGCGACACGCTGCACCCCTGCGTCCCGTTGAGACCCTCCAAGCGTCCCCCCAAATAGGAGCAGTTCTTCCTACTCGGGCAACAACTTAGTGATAATAATTGTGTTTGCAAAAAGACACCTGGCTTTTATTCTCTGCATCGGTTCTACACATACGTGGTTTTAAGAACTGATCTCTGTCGAATGAACGCAACTGTAGGTGCCACCCAGGAAACGCACTTGTGCCGGCCACTCCATGTCACCGATGCCTCGGGCCCCTGCCCTGCCAAGCCAGCCTGCGGAGTGGCCACTGCTGGAGCCCCATCTCTGGGAGGGGGTGCTCGTCCACGAGATGAGGATGGGGTGTCCAGAGGAAATCCGAGGGGCCCTTACACCTCGAGCTGCTATTCTGTTTTTATTTTTATTTTTTTAAAGATTTTATTACTCGTCAGAGAGAGAGAGAAAGCACAAGCAGGGGGAGCATCAGGCAGAGGGAGACGCAGGCTCCCCGCTGAGCATAGAGCCCGACGCGGGACTCGCTCCCAGGACCCAAGATCATGACCTGAGCCGGAGGCAGACGCTTCTCCGACCGAGCCCCTAGGCACCTCTCGAGCTGTTATTTTGTAATAAGACTGGTCCTGAGGGACGGCTGGTGATGACACTCTTTGTGCAAAGCCTTAAACTAAAATTAAGGAAAAGAATATAACAGCTTTTACATTCTGAATCTATCACAGAAAGTCTGGAAAATGGGGGAACACAAAATAGTCCTAAGTTCGGCCTGTGGCAAAGCGACTGGGCTACTCTGGGGGTGCAGGGTTGCAGTGGGTGGGGTGGTAGGTCAGCCTGAGGTGGGCTGGACCGGGTGATGGATCCCGTGGACAGAAGACGGCCAGGTGACAGAGGTCCCTCCCAGGATTCGGTCCCAGAGCTTTCCTCTGTGGGAAGCTGGCCTTGTGCTGTCTGTTACTGACTATCCTTGCCTTGTGTGCTCCAGCGTTCTTTCCACAGAAGCGCATGGAAATTCTGTTTCCAGACAAACGCTGAGGCTGTCCTTTAACACATACAGTTCAGTAATAAAAATACAAGGGAAACAGTTTTCCGCGATACAGGGAGCACGCATGCACACATCCGAGTCCGCAGGCCGTGTGTGGAGTGTCCGACCCCTGTTCGGCGGGGGCTGGGGGGGCCCTGCGGGGGGCTCTCCTGCTCCCTTCACCTACGGGTCCAGCACCTCCTCCGGGGGCGGGGCGCCTGCCCAGCAAGAAGGAGAAGCCACACTCAGACCTCCCAGGAGAGCGCAGGACCCGGTGGGGACCTGGCGTCTGGTGCGGTGGGGACACTTGGAGATTTCTGCGGCTACCGGGCCCACTCTGTCCCTCTTGCGCTTCCCAGAGCAGAGTCGTGTTGGTTTGGAATTGAGACACGTGACTCCCAGAGTACACCCCCCACCCCACCACCCCTGCGCCTGTGGTGGAACAGCGCTCGTGCCTGGGAAGCCCCTGCAGCGACCGCGGGGTGAGTCGAGCATCTCCCCCCCGGGTGTGCAGCGGGGACGCAGCGTCAGTCCATGGTGAGGGCGCTCACACCGCCGGCCTCCCCGTCGGGCACGTGTCCGACCAGGCGCGGAGAAACCAGACAGCTCTCGTGCCTCCTCACGTCCAGACGTGGGGCCTCCCCGTCTTCAGCCTGGCGCCCCGAGCCGCCCGGTGTTCCCAGGGACCGGGCCTTGCCTCCGCTGACACAGGGCCGATCGGCGTTACGGACTCACTGGGGCGCCGTGAGCACCGGACGCTGACGGGCCGCGGCGATTAGAAACAGCCGTGCCCACTGGGCGCGACGGCAGCCGAGCTGGGTCTCGTGCCCAGCACCCACAGCCACGCACGACGCTTCCTCGAACAGCATCAGAGGGAGACCCTCTGCCTCTGCAAACGAGTGTCGAGAGATCTGACACCTTTGATTTTTATCCGCAAAAGAAAACCCTGTGGTTACCCAGTTTCAGCAAATATCACCCAAAAGGTGGTGGGACCACCTACACTCCCTAAGAAACCACGAAGGAAGTGGCGGGTCACCAACGACCGGCCTCCCGGGGAGAAGGCCACGGGGGACGAGCTCCCCCTGAGAACGGGTCCTTCCTGCACGCTTGCACCTCGGACTTGGTTCCTTGTGGGGAAAGGCGTGTCTCCCCGTCACCTGACACTCCTCTTCCTTGCCCTTCGAAACGGGCTAGGGAGGGGCCCAGCCCTCCTCCACCTCCTCCACGCACCGCGGAGACCAGCCCGGGGCTCCCGTTGTGTAGGCAGCGGTTACAAACCACAAGGATTGGGCCGCAACCCTGGCAGATGGCGGGTAGATGACAGAGTCTGCCCGGGCCGGCTCTCGGCCAAGCTGGGGAGCTGGGGAGTCCCCGAGATGGGGAGGCTCATCACCTTCAGTCCCCCCTGAAGTGGCCACAGCCGGGGCAGACCCCACGTGCGCTCGGGGTGGTGTGAAACCGCACAAGCGCCCCAAGGGAGCTCTCTGCCTTTACGCGTCTTACAGCAATTCAGTCTTCTGCGTCTAATGAACCAGGAAGGTGGCTCGTGACTGCTAATTCTCTCCATGGGACTTCCAAGCGCATAAACCAAAGAATGCAATATAATCACCCACAGACACGATTTCTTTATCCTTCGTATCCGGCATAAGACGAGCCACAGTCGACACTTAAGAACAAACCGGGTAGGGCTCGATGAAAGTATCTCAGGAGTTTGAAACATTCTTGCATTTAGTTTGCTCTGCCGGAGTCTGGCTATCCGACCTTGTCTGAGCGGAGACTGTCACCTGCCGGCGACACCCTTCCAGGGCAGTGAGAGTCCACCTGGGGCCGGACGCCGCGATCCCGTCCCTCCCCAGCAGATGCGAGCCTGTCAGAGCAACTGTGGCCCCCACTCCCCTGGTGGGCGGGCGCCACGTGCCCTGGGCACACGCAGTCTGGCGCTGCTCAGGCTCACTTGCCGGCCACACGTGACCCTCCCGCGGTCTCGGCTTGAGGGAGGCGGCGAGCTCGGGCCTTACGGTAAGAGGACACCGCTACGTACATCTTCTGTTCAGAATACGGGCGCGCCGTCCGCAAGGAGCGGCTTACTTCTGTTTCCAAGAAAACCGCAAACAAGACTTTGGCCTCTGACCGTCATTTCAGCACCCCCCACCCCCCGCCCAAAGTAAGGAAAGCCTGGGCCCCGCGAGGAAGCTGCAGACTGGGAAGGGGCCGCAGCGGACGCTGTGGCTGAATTCGTCAGCCGCCTGGAGCTGCAGGGACACAGAGCTTCACGCGGGCTCCTCCGTGCGGGCAGCCCCGTGCGCCGGGAGCCGAGAGTTGACACACCTGCTCCGAGAGCCCAGGACCCCTGCTGCTCGGTTCGCCCTGATGTGCGGGGACTGCGGGCGCCCCCCAGGGCAGGACGCCGCCGCCGCGCACTGGCCTGGGATATTCTGAAAAGCTAGAATTCAGGGACGGACCTGGAAGCCCAGTGCGGCAGGTCACTGCAAACGGGCCCCCCGACGTCCCACTGGGCGCTTCAGCTTCAGCACTGTCACCCGCGTGTGGGAAGGGAGCGGCGATCCCAGGCCGTGAGTCTTTGTCCGAGCGGTCCCTTACTCGCCCTCCACTGGGAGCCGGCTCTGGGGCCCGGGACGAGGAGGCCATGGCCTGCCAAAGACCTCTGCCTCCCCGAAGGGCCCACGCCACCGCCGGGTCCCAGACCTCGGCACAGACTTACGGCACTCCTGAGGCCACGGGTAGGGGCCTGAGTCCTGGCGGAGACCTCGGGGAGGAGTCCCAGTCAGGCTGCAGGAGGAACCCGCAAGCCCACGCCCAAGCCCCCCGGGAAGCCAAGATCCCGGAGGAAAGGAGATGCCCTTCGACCTGTCTCCTGTGGACGAGGCCAGTGTTCTGTTGGCGAATGGCCAAACAGGGGCGAGAAACAAGACTCACACTTCCAGCCTCACTCCCGGGTTGACTGGATTAAACTCCCTCTGACCAGCACTTCTCTGGGACTCGTCAGCGCTGGTAACCCACATCCCCTGAAGCAGGAAGCCAAGAGTACGTTTATTCTACTCGACTCGATCGTCAGCCGTTTGTTGACACTTTGTCCGTCATTTCTCGTGAGTACGAGAAATGTCCAGTCGTCTGGGACAGGGTAACGCTGTTTTCAGCAACAGACTTCACACTTACTTTGGCTCACCTAACTCTTTTAAGAGAGGCCTTAAATCCTTCCTGGGCAGAGCAGGGTGGATTTCAGGTCTGTGAGCGCCCAGCTCCCGAGGCCCAGCCGGTCCCAGAGGTGTGGCCGCAGAACGAGGCAGGGCGAGCTGGGTGCCTGTGCCCCCGCCTGCTCCCCACATACGCCAGGAGGGGAGGTGGCCTGTGGGTGCTCAAAACTTCCTATTTTGTTTCAAGTAAAAGTCGGGCCTCTGGGTTATTTATGTAAAATTTCTCAACTTCGGAAACACCGAGCTGCTTTGAGCAGGGATTGGAGCACACATGCTGGGGTGGGTTCCCAGAACCACCCTGATCCTTTGCGACCACATGCCTGGCGCTGCTCTCCTGGTGACCCCGAGGTGCAGGCACCGGCTAGACTCAGACACGGTCTCACCGGCCTGCAGGCACCACGGGCCCCTCCTGCCCATCCGGGGGTGACTGCCCTTCACGAAGGAGGCAGTAGTGGCCTCCTACGTCTTAGAGAAAAGAACTAAGAAGATCCAACTCCGCATTTTGGGGTGTGTAAGTACAAGAAGGCATCAAAACATTTCTCTAACCTTGCTCCTGACGCCTGGACGGTGGCCGTTCCCAGGGGAGCCAGCAACCTCCTGTCTTTATTTCTGAGTCATTTCATAAAGGATATTACAAGGCTATGGAACATAAACGTGGAGAGTGATTTGTTTAAAACCTGTGTTTGCGATGGATTTTGACTGAGATGCTCTGGACTCAGGGTGGCCATCTTCACGAGCAGGACAGTGCTGTCTGTCCTATCCCGGGGATAGGCCACGCCAGCCATGCGGCCCCCCGTCCCACGGGGCTGGGCTGTGACCACAGGCGGCTCTGGGAACTGAGTCGGCAGTCCTGAGAGACACGTGTCCCCTTGCCTGGGGACTAGGAGGACAGCCGGCAAGGCTTAGAAATAGACTCATGAATTTAGAAATTGTGGTACATAATTGCTATTGAGTACAACTTCAAACTATTTTCTTCCTCGGAAAATCAATATCCTACAACCTCGAGAAAACCAGTGACAGCCCTGAGAGGAGCGCCCACAGACAGAAACGGCGAGAGAGCCCTGGGAGCCAGTTTCCCATGGAAACACATCACCAAGCCCGGTGCATTTCTCCTCAGAATATTCTGTCCAGCTTTCCAATAATACTATCTGGTGTCTTTTGTGTCACCTTCATCCCGAATGAATGAAGTTTCATTTTGCTTAAGATGATCTTTCTCAAGAAAAGCCTCACATGCAGGGAGGTGGGGAGAGAAACACGACAAGTAGGAAAAGCCAGGGTGGCGGCCAGTGACATGGGCTTCGCGGGGACGTGTGGGCAGTGCAGGGTCACACAGAACGGTCCTGGTGGTGGTGGGGCGTGTCCCTTGGAAACCCCAGGTAGCCCAGACAAGGGAGGCATGAGGCCCTGGGGAGGGGGAGGGAGGTGGGCTGGGTGGGGGGCTGGGTGGGGAGCCAGGGGTAAGGCTGCCGCAGGCCCCCTCCCCAACCCCCCACAAGGGCCCTGTGCACTCTCAGCTCTGCCGGCCATGGGTTTGACCGTAACCCGTGACCTTTCTGCTGACATCCCAGGGCACGATTCTGGAAAGGATCTGCTGGCCTGACCGCCCTGAACCTCGGCCGCTCTGGGACCAGGCTGCCTGCACTCAGCAGAGCGCTGATGGGAGACTCCCCGCAGATGCGCCAGAGCCAGCGCTGCTGGGGAGAAGGCAGCCTCTATGGACCGGGGGCCCAAGCGCTTGGGAGAACTTTTCTTCTTGACTTGTGCCAAGGGGGCCGGACACAGGCCTCCCGTCCCAGCTGCGGCGTGATCACGTCCTGGCGGGAAACTAGCGGGGGCATTCCAGGAAGGCCAAGGACCCCAGGGGTGCTGAAGTCAGGAGTGGAAACCCAACGGCGCCCGGAGAGCGGTCTTCATGCGCTCAGGGGTTAAACGCTCAGATTTTCTTTTCTTTTCTTATCTTCTTCTTCTTCTTTTTTTTTTTTTCCAACCTAAACCAATCTGAGATCCAAACATCCCCCAAAACTGGGGATGAAAAACAAAACCCTGTGCGGACTAAACAGACAGCCCTGTGGCCTCCGGCTTTGGCAAAGGCTACTCAGGGTGGGGGGCAGGGGTGTGCGTGTGTGGCAGCTGTGACCCTGGGAGGAGCTGGGGGGAAAGAGGCACCCCAGGTCTCCTGCTGAGGACATATGGACCCAAGATCCCTGCACAGAAACACCCGGAAATCAGAGCCGTGGTCCGGAGCACCGTCAGCACGGAGACATGTAGACAGATACACGCACCTGTGTCTGCGTCTGTAAAAACACTCGGGTTGTTTGACGCCTACCACACGTTGGCACCACCAGAGGGCTCGGGGGCAGGAAGACGGACTGCTCCTGGCTCCGAGCCGGTGTGCGGGCAGCCTCCGTGGCCGTGGGGCTTGGCTGTCTGGGGCTTGGCCTGAATGTGGGCATGGAGACCACCAGCAACCCGGGCCACAGTGGACTGTCACAGGCTCCCAGGGGCGCTTGGGCTCAGAGGACCCACTGACTGGCTCCAGGCCCAGGCGACACAGGACCGTGGGGTCAAGCTCAGACCCGCGTGTGGGGCCAGCGCCTTCCCTGGACGGTGGGAAAGCCCTTGGCCATGGCTGCTCGAGGCCTGGGGTCTCTTTCCTTAGAAGGGCCGGGCGAGCATCACTGAGCTTGGACGTGTCCACGTGCTTCTCACCGCACCCCGCACCCCCTCACCCCTGCTGTGGACCCTTCCGGAGCACAGGGCCGGTATCCATCACCACCGTGGCGCCCAGACTTTTCACTACGGAAGACAATTAATCGCTCGCTGCTACTGCATGACTTAAGGGTGTTAATATGAAGCCATTTGTCACTGTTCCTCCAAGTGACTGTGGGACGCATGTGGCCACTTCATTTCTGTCCACGCCGGTGGCCACAGGCCGCTCCCACCGCCCTACAGGGGCGGCGCTGCCCTGACTTCTCTGTGGGCGACTTCGCCTTTGTCACTGCTTATCAAGTCCCTTTGTAACCTCCCCCAATCCCCAATCCCAGAGCGAGGGAGAGGGCAGCAGAGAACAAATCTGCCGTGAATGTGGGATTTGGGGAGGGCGATAAAATCAGACTAATCTGAATGAACTTGGCAAATAAATTTAGAGTTTTTGAATGATCAGCTAATTCTACTGATAATCACTCATAGAGACTATTTTAGAAACAACTCATTTTCTCTGCTTTCACATACGTTCCATAAAACAAGAGGTTAGCAAAAGCATTCTTTGCACGCTCACTTTCTCAGAACGCACGGACTAGCCGAGAAGCTAAAAGGTTGTTCAAGGTGGCCCCACAGGTGCATGCAGAACACACGGAACCGTTTCTCCCACAGCTCCCAGAGTCGGTCTCGACTGCCCCCGGATTCTTCTCGACTACCGTCTGGTGGCAGCAGCAAGCTGTCTGGCCACTTTGAGTCTGGCCGGCGGTCTCTGACAGGCCCGTCTGATGCATGGCTCCTGCGTCCTCCAGTGGGAAGGCCTGTGTCCAGTTGTCCACCTTCTTGTCCCGGCGTCCACCCCGTGGGGTGCAGCTCTGGGCCTTGTGGCCCTGTAGCTCCTCCCCCCAGCTCCACAGAGGGGACCCCCCAGTCACGCCCATCTGGGTGCCTCACTGCTGCCTGACGGCTCACGTCCCCCTGGAGGCCATCAGGTACATGTTTCCCCAGGACACCTTCTTCAGTGTCTTGCCTTCTGGAATTCTCCACCTATTTCCCTCATTCCTCAGTCTGACCGGATGGAGTGGCACATCACCGGTGTCCCCCAGAAGGGAGCCCATCAACTGATGCATCTTACCGATTCCTTATTGATAAAGCGTGAGGTGCTGTGCCAGCCCTGTGGGGCCTGGAAAGACAAGACACGGGCATCCACCCAGGGAGGCGGGCATGGAGCTGTCATTGTCAGTGACCCCGATGGACAGGAAATTGTAGGAGATGCTATGAGCAACCACATTCCTTAGGAACTTTGAGCAAAGAGTTACCCCCTCGTCTGGGGGGACAGATAGTCCTTCATATAACAATCTCTTTCCAGCCTCGTGGTGCTGCTGGGACCACTCCTAGACAGTTCCGGGGTCAAGCAGGCCAGGCACCCATGTACGTCCTTGCACCGTCTTCGGTCCAGCGCTAGAAGCTCCCTCCCTGTCCGTTAGGAAATCGAGCTAAATTGTCAGAATACACTCGTGAATTTCTCTTCGCTGACAAAAGCAGACACACCCTGAGTTGTTGTTACGGGTTGAGATGTATCTCCTCCAAGCGAAGATGCAGGTTGAAGGCCCAAGTCCTATATGATGCTCTGAGTTTGTATCCCCCCAAGGTTCATGGATGGACACCTTCACCCCTCGGGTGGTGGCGCGGGGAGGTGGGTCCTTTGGGGGCCGATGAGGTCAGGAGGTGGAGCTCATGTAGGGAATCAGTGTCCTTCTAAGAGAGACGCCTGCCACCTGCTGGGGACACAGCCAGAAGACATCCCCTCGGAACCAGAAAGTGGGCTCTCACCAGACACCACATCTCTTGGTGCCTTGGTCTTGGACTTCCAGCCTCCGGAATTGTGAGAAGTAAATATTTGTTGTTGAAGCCCCAAATCTGTGCCCAATCAGACTGAGACTCCCCAGCCCCTTACGATGTGACCTCATCTGGAGTAAGGTTGTTGCCGACGTAACCAGTGAAGATCGGGTCACAGGACAGGCTCCCGATCCACGAGGACGTGACGCATGTCCTCACAAGAACACAGCCCTGTGAAGACGGAGGGGGCCAGGGGAGCCCCGCGTGAGGACCGGGCAGGGAGCGCAGGGCTGCAGCTATGAGCCAAGGAGCACCAGGGACGGCCGCCCACCCACAGCCGGGACACACAGGGAGGGTCCTTCCCAACAGACACAGGAGAGGAGTGTGTCTGTCTTCCCAAAGGAGACACGTGAAAAGGGGCTTGACGTCACCCATTGTCTCAGGGAAACGCCAATCGGAACCACACAGAGATGCCGCCTCACTCCCATCAGAATGGCTGTCCTCAAAAAGACAGGAGACAGCAGGCGTTGGCGAGGATGTGCCGAAAGGGGACCCCTCGGGCACTGCTGGTGGGAGGGCGACCTGGTGCCGCCACTCTGGAGAGCAGTGTGGAGACCCCTCAGAATGTCAAAGACAGAGCTCCCGCGCTACCAGGCAATCCCACCGCTGGGCGGTTACCCATAGGAACGGAAACGGGAATCAGGAAGACAGACCTGCACCCCCGTCCATCGCCGCCTTATTCTCAACAGCGAAGACGTGGAAGCAACCAGTGTCCACCGACGGTGAGTGGACAGGAGGATGGGATGTGTATCAGTACAGTGGATTATCACTTAGCCATCAAAAGGGAGGAAACCTTGCCATTTGCAGTGACACGGACAGACCTTGAGTGCATTACGCTCGTGAAGTAAGTCGGAGAGAAAGACAAATACTGTGGGATCTCTCTTGTATGTGGAATCTAAAAAAAGAAGTCATACTCACAGAAGCGGTAGAATGGCGGCTGCCAGGGGCTGGCGGGAGAGGGTGGGAATGGGGAGATGCCGGTCAGAGTGTATAAAATCTCACTTATAAGTTGAGCAAGTCCTGGGGAGTCACGTACAGCCCGGTGACTGCCGTTAATACGCTATTAGAGACTCCGAAGTCACCAAGAGGGCAAATCTTAGATGATCTTGACGCAAAAGCAAAAAACCGCAAAGGATCATCTAGAACTTGAAGGAGAGCAAGGCCTTGCTGACACCCTGGTTTCAGACTTCCAGCGTGCGGACCGTGAGAAACTGCGTGTGCTCGTGTGTGTGTGCGAACGTATGTCTGCACACGTGCATGTGTCTGTGAGTGCACGTCTCTGCGTGCGTGCTTGCGTGTCTTCACCCGCCGGTCGGCGGTGGCGGGCGCGGCAGCCCCGGGACAGCTCTCTAGGACACGCCTACTTGCGAAGTGATTTCGCGACGTGCACTCACAGTCGCTGAAAACCGAAGGAAGAGTCAGCGGGAGTTCACGCCCGGGACGGTGCTGGAATTCCTAACTGAAAATGAGATACTGAGGGAAGCGTGTCCCCTGCCAAGAAATTTCTCTGGTTTGAAAAGCTCACGGGAGAAAAGTGAAGGAAGAATCAATCATCGAGAAAAAGGCAGGAAATATTCTGTTGGACGTGTTTTTTAGAACACTGACTCAGATTTGGCCAAGAAAAGTGAATTCGAGCAGCGACTCTGCTGGCAGAGCTCCGTGTGGGTTGCAGCAGACTTGGAAAATGGTGAGCACGCTGGGTCGGGGGACCCCTGCACCCCGGGCTGCCTGCGGCTCCACCCTGCGCCGGCCAGCCCCTCCCGGCCCTCCCACGGCCCGGCCGGAGACGCGCATCTGCAAGGAAGCAGGGGGCTCCGGCTTGAACGCTCTCCGCCAGGGCTGGGCACGCCCCTGCGCTGCACCACGTCAGCTTCTCATTCCGTAGCTGGGCCCGTGGACGCGGGGGTTCCGCTCAGGGCTCCCCACCCCTGGGCCACCACCCTGACAGGCTCCGGGCCTGAAACAGCAGCTTTGGAGGCAGGATGTGAACCCCCACCCCCCACAGCCCCTTTGCCAAGTGCCGCAACCCCACCCCCGCTGCCCACCCTGGGGTTCTCCCCACCGCAGCTGTTGCTCCCCTCCAGGTAGACGGGTCCCTAACTGTCTGCGTGCCCCAAATGACTTACGAGTATTCTGGCTGCTCAGATCACAGAGGTCGAAGGCTGCGGGACGGGGACCTAGCACATCTCTGAGAGGTGACAGGGTGGTCTTCAGAGACCCCCACGGCTGGCACTGCAGGCCGGTCCCGCACTCTCCGCGCCCGGAGCGAGGAGCTACTGTGGGACGCCGGCGTGAGCTCTGTTGCCCCCAGAGACGCTGCCCGCAGTCTTGACCACGTGCTGCCCACGTCCCAGGCTCACGTGGGGCTACACACATGGCGGCTGCTTCCCGAGGGTCCCATTCGGCAAGGTAGCCTCTGTGTTTCCCTGTGCCAGGGACCCTTCCCCGAAGCCTCGTGGCCTGATGCTGTCACGTGGAGACAGAGCCGTCCTAATACATCCAGGTGGCAGCGGCTGTCCCAGCCCTGGACAGAAACGTGGATTCCGGGGCACGGGAGAGCCGTGGCCAGGACTGTGCTCCAGATTCGGAAGCCGTGTGGCCCTCCCCCACCAGCAGCCTGTCCGGACACGGTAACGTGTGGCCCCTGCTGCGTGGCCTCGCCACCCGCCCACCACCCTGCCTATGGTACCGCACGCCCACGTCCTCGCCGCCCGGAACCCCACGTGCTCTTGGGCCCGCACTGCGGCCCCACGAGATGGGCCACCTGCTCCTGGAGCGGGTCCCATGCCCTTCAGGTCCCTTTTGTGGCGACAAAACTAAGGATATCAGAAAATGGTAGGTACTCTCTCCTTTTTGTAGTAGAAATTACAGATGATGGAGAAGCAGGAAAGCCAACCCTGTCACCCACCGTCACTGCAGAGCTGAGACACGGACTTCGGGTCTCGCTGGGGACGCGCCCGGGCCTAGAACCTCGGGCAGGCTGGTGTGCGGCCCGTGGCTGGGAGGCATTTCTTAAGCGTCTCAGGTAGAGGCCCCGAGTGGGGAGAGACCTGTCTGCTCCAGGAAGGAGCCCCGGCGGGGGGTGTGGGGAGCAGGGTGCACGTGTGACCAAGACCGTGACCATGAGGCTGCTGCTCTCCCTGGGCTCATGCTCAGGGGCTGGCCGGGGAGTAGCCAGGAAACCTTCTGCCACCACAGTCCCCTCACCCCAGGCCTGCTGCCTGGTGCCCCAGGCCGCCCCCTCCTGTTCCCGCAGCACACACGCCCACCTGCTTCTGGAAGCACAGACAGGGCTGAGGGGCAGAGGGGCAGAGCACAGCCATCCGCGGAGGCCGGGGGCTCGGGGAAGCAGGGATCCACCCCGCCCTTCCTCACCTGACCTTTGTGGCTTCCCTCTGGACACCTCCCTTCCCAGGCAGGGTCCTGTCCCAGCCGTGGGCCAGGAACGCAGCCCTCTGAGGGGCAGGGGAGGGCACCCACAAGGAGGGCCTGCCTGGGTCCCGCTGGGGCTTGGATAACGGTAGGGACACTGTGGCCACCAAGAAGGGGAACGGGACGAGTCAGTGGGGGGTAAGGGACACTGCTGCGGTGGAGGTCTCTGAGCGTAGAGAGCGAGTGTGAGCAGGAAGAGGACCGGTCAGTCCACACGGGACAAGACAGGGGTCTGTGGGGTGGGTGGGTGCGGGTGCTAAGCCACGAGGCAGGGACGGCAGGTCAGGAAACGTGTGTGTCAGCTTCAGCCGCATGCGCCTACGTGCCCAAGGGAGGGGAGCGTGGGGTGGCCTGTGTCCGGCAGGGAGGAGCCCAGGCTGCGCAAGGCAGACGGCACCAGGGAAGACGTGGAGGAGCTGGAGTCTGAGACACGCGGAGGGGGCAGTGGGAGTCTGGCCGCTCCGCCCCGGGGCCTGTGCTCACGGGGCAGGGGTGGGACGGGAGCCGCGGAGCGCAGCGAGGAGGGAGCGCCCCTCTGTGACCCGCCCGGGGGGTGGGCCAGACACACTTTTTGGGCTTGACAGGCCCCGGCCGGCTGCTGGGTAAACAGCCCCGAGTCACGGCTCTGCTCCACACGCGAACCTTTCCTGCGCCTACGACACGCTTCCCAGACACGCTTCCCACGGCTGCACACACGGTGCGCCTCGAGGGTCTCCGGAAACCAGACTTTCTCTAATTCAGACGGCCACCCAGCTCCGGTTAACGAGGGGAGATTTGCTGGAAGTTCAAAGTTGAACCGAGGGACGTTTGGAAACGCTCTGTAGAGAAGGACTCCCTCGATCAAGCGCGGCAGCTTGAGGAAAGCTTCGGGGACGCGGGGCTGTGTCAGGACGCGGGGGTCCCCGCGCGCAGACAGCGGCTCCCCACTCCGTCCCGGTCCTAGGGCTCCCTATGCCGCACGGGCCACACGCCTCCCCCGGTGTCCCCACAGAGCTCACGGCGCTGTTGCCCTGGCCCAGCCACTCACGGGGTGGCACCACTGTGGTCAGAGGCCCCTGAGCTTTGCCCTCCTTCCCACGTCCAGCAGTCACCACACCCGGAAGCTTTTCGTCCCCAGACAGCTTCTCCTGCCTCCATTCCTGCTGCCACAAGCTCGGGCCTCCGTGTCTCCTGCCTTGAGCGCCGGGCCGCCTGCTCCCCGGTCCCCCAGGCCTGGATGGCTCGTGTTGGTGCTAAGGTTATGCACGACAGGCTCTCCACTTCCAGTTCCTACTCTCAGGGTTACGGGGCGACATCCGCTCTCGTAAGCAGCACTGACCCCATGGAGGGCACGGGAAAACGGCAGCACCCGGAGAGCTGGGTGACCGCTAGCAGCCGGCAGTCACGCCTCCGTCTCACCCCGGTTTCACACAGAGAGTCCAGAGGACTCTCCTGCTTCAAAACCAGCGCTCACAACTGAGGAGTCGAGGGCGAGGATATCCCACGGAGGACTTAGGTTACCTGTGACCGAAATGTGTGTGTTTGCAGAGGCTTGCTTAAAGTAGCAGCTAAAACTTCTCATTTTATCTTATAATTCATACTTAAAACACAAATACCTAAAGGTGGAGAAAAACCTATAAAAATCTCAGACGAAAACACAAGCAGAAAAAATCTTTATAACATTGGATCTGGTCGTGATTTCTTGAATATGGCCCCAAAAGTACAAGAAGTGAAAGAAAAAAAATAGACAGACTGGATGTCATCGAACGTAGAAGCTTCTGTGCATCGAAGGACGCCATCGTGCACCGCAGAGCCGGTGACGGTGGTTATAAGTCACACCCTGCGATGCGATCAGCATCCGGAATACGTAAGGAACTCCTACCACAGACAGCCCAGCTCGGGAACAGGCAGAGGATGAAACAGACGCTTCTCAAGGAAGACGGCAGGAGGCACGGGAGAAGACGCCCCAGTGGGGACGGTCGTTAGGGAGAGCGGATCAACCAGAGACACCGCTCACCCGAGGGGGACGGCGTCTCTGAATGAAAACAGAAAATAACACACGTTGGGGCGGTGGGCGGAGGGACTGGGCACCTCACGCATCTCCGGGGCAGATGCAAGCAGGAGCAGCCACCGTGGGGATCCTCCCGAAAATTAAACAGGGAATGACCGTGTCCAGCATTTCCACCTCTCAGTGCACACTTAAAATGTCTGCAAACAGGTACGTGGACGGGTACTCGGACGCCCGTGCTCACAGCCGCGGTGTTCACAGTGGCTGGATGCAGAAACGACGTGTGGCGAAGACGTACGACAGTGTCCTTCGGCCTCGAAAAGGAGGGCAGTCCTGCCCCACCACGGCCTGGCTGAACCCCGAGGACACCGTGCGCCGTGGAATCAGCCCATCATGGAAGGACAAATGCCATGTGAGTCCAGCATCGGGGTCCCCAGAGCCATCAGATGCACAGGGACAGAGAGCAGAGAGTGTGCCCGGGATTCGGGGAGAGGGACTCAGCTGGGAAAGACGAGGGAGCTCTGGAGATGGAGGCGGTGACGGCCTCGCGAGGACGCGAATGTGCGTCGTGCCCTGAACCTGACATGAGAAACGGCCGCAGTGGTCGTGACAACTTTACCACAATAAAGGTAAAAAAGAAAGAAAAGATAGAATAGTGGGAAAACACCCAGTACGGGGCTTCCCTGGGTTAGGCGTCTCTGAGAGGGGGTTTGAGGTGGGAAAGCAGACAGTGAAGGCCGACCGTGCCGGCAGGGCTCAGGGAGGAGCCACTGACCCAGCCCACGCCCCACCCTTCAGCCAGCACCCTGGGTCAGATCCGCAAGGCCCATGGGACAGCAACCTGTGTGTCTGGCTGTGTCCGGCTCCCAGCACGCCATCCCTCCTCCTCCCGCGGCCAGCATTGCCCTGGGGATCGGGGGAGCCCTCACCCCACCTGGCTGGCCCCATGGATGGGACGGAGCCTCAGGCAGGCACTTCGGGGAGGGAGGCTGTGTCCGGTGAGTGGGCCCTCTGCCCCGCACCCCTGCACCGAGGCCTGGGTGGGATCAGCCCACATGTCCCCCAAGAGTCTCCCTGACAAGGCCAAGGTCGTCCAGAGGTGCCTGACCAAGCGGCCAGCTGTTAAGCTGTAGACCCTCCCGTCCGTGGGGAGAGAAGCTCAGAGAACCTTGCGGAAAAGAGACAAGCGTTGCCGCTTTCTGCATCTGTGACATTGGCCTCAGGACGCTTTTGCTGGCCTGTGCGGGTCGGGGGTTGGGGGGAGGAAGGACAATGCTCTCTATTATGGCGTCACATGGTATCTTTGGTTCAGGAGACAAAACAGCTTTAAAGTTCAAGGCTAATTCAAATTGGATTTTAGAAACACAAAGTCTTAAAACATTTGTATCAAAACTAGGGATTACACTCTTATCTTATCCTCAGAAAAGCTTTACAAGAAGTAGGGAAAAAAAGGGAGCTCACATTTTACATTGGGCCCTCAAAACTTGCCGTCTGCGGCTCTCCCTCGGGCTGGCCGCCTATTATCCAAAGGTAAAAGTCTTAGACTATTGAAAAAAGGATTTGCATAAATTGCTTTCACCTGCTTCTTACAGGAGGTTAATGAAATCAGGACAAACAGGAATGAGTCCCCAGCCCAGGGCAGACCTCGAGGCCCCAGAACAAACTTTCGGGAGTCCCCAGCCCTGCTCGGAGAGGGCCCTCAGACACGGTCCAGGGAGCCGGGCGGTTCTCCTACACGACTCTTCCTCCAGGCTCGGCCTGGCCGGGATGCCACGCACAGCTGCGACCCCATCAGTCCCCAGAGAGGCGGCCCCAGAGCGCACAGCACGGGTTCCAGGTGTCTATGTGGCCCTTTGAACCCAAGTAATAACCTACCACACGGAAACAGACGGAGCAGCACGGGAACGGTGGGAAGGCTGGCCATCACCTTGACACACGCATCTTCTTGAGCCAGAAACTTCACTAAATACAACACACCTGTGAATTATCATGTGTTTGGGAGGAAAAAATTTCAGGCACTGATCTAGGTCGAGTGCGTTCAGGAGGGAGACAGGAACCCCACACACTGATTTCTGGAGCAGCGGCTGGAGGGAGGGCACCAGCCCAAGGTGGGGGGGACCGGCCCCCACCTTTAACTCTGCCCTGAAGTCCTGGAAAGCTTCGTTTTGAGGAAAGGTTTCTGCCGCTAAAACTGTGCGACTCCTGCCAGAGCTGGAAGGGTTGATTCGGAAAATCCGAGTGCGGAAGAGAGTCGACCCTCAGTGACCTCTGTTGGTCCCCAGAGGGGTGGGCCAGGGACACCTCATCTCTCCCTCCCTCTCTGTCTCTGTTTTGGGAGAAAACAAACACATGTGTTAAATGTAGGGTGTACTTCTGTCTCGAAAAGGCATGGGAGGCCACTAGGGAACGTGTCCACCTTCTCGAGGGTCAAGATTTGAGGAAATTACTTTTTCGTCCCATGCACACACATCATCACCCGGCAGGGCACAGTCTGGCTACTGTGGGCTCTAGGTCTACAACATCTGTGCGGACCCCGTGGTGACCTGCGTACCCACCCCGGAGTGTGCAGACCCCATTGCATGGGGTGTGCAGAGCCCGTGGGGCTCCGTGCTCTGCAGGGGAGTCCCTGTGATCTATGACAAGCGCCTGGGAATTCTCCCCGTTTGGGGGGATGGGGAGCCGGCAGTGGTCGAGCTTGTGAGCGTGGGTCCAGGGCACAGCATGCCCCTGAGCCCCTTCCTGGGGTCTGAGGACCCAGAGCACCCCTAGAACCATGTCAGGCTGCTCTCCTGCCTTCTGCAGCGACGCTCTTCCCGAGGACTAGGAAATCCCTCAACCTCTTAGACGTGCCGCAGGCCGCCTCTCATAGTGGGCCGTGGGGTTGCCCAAAGCGGAATGAGGTCTGGGAGGACCCACAGGGGTGCTTGGAGACAGTGCACTCGCCTGCCTGGGGTCCGGGTTGGCCGTCTGAGTCCTGCTCTGAGGCCGAGCCCTGGGCATGGCTGCACCACTGGGAGGGCTGATCTCTGCAGGTCCCTACTTGCTGTCTGCCAGCCGGTACTCCTCCCGGAGCCTGTCTCCTCCAGGGCTTCCCCCAGACCCCCCACCTACCTGGAGCCCCTCCTTCCTCACAGCGACCTCATCCCGGTTCCCCATCCGCACTCCGCTTCCTGCCAAGACAGTGGGCTCCATCCTGCCCCCCCCGCCCACCCTGCACCCCCATGGCTTCCTCTGAGCTCTGCACTCCCGTGGGCAGCCCCCTCCCCACACGTCTGGATTTCCAGCCCCCTCTCTGCCCCGGCTCTCGACTCACCACATACAAAAGGCGTCGGCTTAACACAAAATGAAGTGAGCACGTCCAAGCCCCGCGACCCATCGGTCTCGCCCCGGCACGCCCCAGAAGCCATCCAAAGGCAGAGGACCTGGGCTCGGAAGCCCAGCCATCCTTCTGGGAGCACCACGTGGGGTGCCTGCGCGCAGGGAACCGTTCCTGAGACTAGCTCCCTTGGGGAAGGATCTGGGTCCTCTGTTCACGGGGCTCCCTGCTGCACGAGACGACCAGGAGGCCCGGCTGGTCAGCCGCGTTGTTTGGGCCTC
This sequence comes from Pteronura brasiliensis, assembly GCA_004024605.1. Taxonomy (NCBI): domain Eukaryota; kingdom Metazoa; phylum Chordata; class Mammalia; order Carnivora; family Mustelidae; genus Pteronura; species Pteronura brasiliensis. The sequence continues at coordinate 34,574 of PJEN01004156.1, read as the reverse complement.
GCTGTCCTCCTGTTTGGTCTCCTCATGTTGGATGCGGGGCCCGGGCTGTCAGTGGGCAAGAACATGCCTCTCCCGCACCCACCCCTCCCCTTCCCGCAGCGCCAAGCTCTCCCCCGCGGGGCCGAAGCTCGCCGTCGGAGGTGAGACGGGCTCGCCGTTGTGCTCTACCTGCTGCGTCCTCTCTCCGGCAGCCGCGGTGCTCCAGGCCAGTTAGTACCGCAGCCCCACTGGCCTCCCTGAGTCAGCCTCCCTCATCTTGAGCTTGTCTCCAAGTTTTCCCCAAGATGCGAGCCTGTTCGTGTTACTTTTTGAGCAAAAACCCCTGGTGGACACGTCTGAACTCCCCGATGTGGCTGCGACGTCCGCGAGCCCACATGAGTGTCGTCTGGCCCGGCCCCTGGCCAGCTCGTCTCAGTCGGGCACGCCTCCAAACTCACGCTCCCCTCAAAGCGGGCTCCGGCAGGGCCCAGTCCCCCAAGTGTGCCGATGGTTGACGACTCTGTGCTGGGGTTGCCCCTGGGGCAGCTCGTACCTACAGAGCTCCGGCCAGCAACACGCACTCGTCCATCGCTCTGAGCCCTGGACCCCTGCCCAGAGGGCAGCTCCTCCTTGAAGTCTGCCGGGGTCCGGTCACCCACAGCCGCTCCCTCCCGTTTCCGGACCTCGGGAGAGCGCTTGTCCCGCGGCACCCTCCGACGGACGGCGGCTTGTCTGCAGCGTGAGCTCCGCAGCCGCCAGCACCGTGTCCGCACACGACACGTGCTCAGTGAGACTCGGCGGAAGGAACGAGTACGTTAATTAACGGGGTCTCCTCGGGGACAGAGACTCTAGGTCACTCTTCTCTGTATCTCTGGCATTTAGCACAGTCGTGGACAGAGAATGCTCCATAAATGTTTGTTTGTTTGTTTGTTTTCCAGGAAGAGACAACTTAATCTTTTTTTTTTTTTTTTTTTTTTTTATTATTTATTTGACAGAGATCACAAGTAGGCAGAGAGGCAGGCAGAGAGAGAGGAGGAAGCAGGCTTCCTGCTGAGCAGAGAGCCCGATGCGGGGCTCGATCCCAGGACTCCGAGATTATGACCTGAGCCGAAGGCAGCGGCTTAACCCACTGAGCCACCCAGGCTCCCCAAGACAACTTAATCTTTAAAAACGATTTCTAACCTGCTTCAGCAACTTGCCTACTTTACGAAGACTGGTGTCGCTTTAGAGTAGACGGAAGCTGTTGGGTCTGCAGCGGAGAGAGGGAGGGAGACAAAGGCACCATTTCAACATCTTCCAGTCCCAGAGATGTACAAATATTTTAACAACATCCCAGTGACTAAACGGTGACTCAGCCAAGACGCCCGAACGCATACTTTTCTATTCTTAACTCTGCTCCCGTCTTACTAAAATGTCACAAGGCTGTACTTACACTGGGAACAGCCGTTTTCGCTTGGCGTTGAAACCAGACCATGATGCTGGTGTGACCTAGAACTGTGTGGGCCACTAGCGACCACGTGGGAAGGCAGAGCACAGGGCCAGGAGGTCAGCCGGCCACCGGCAAACCCCAGGGAGGATGCGGTTTGACACTTAGCTGTGTCCCTCCCTGCACCAGCGGTTCCCGCACCGATGTTGGCATGGGAACCAGCCACGTGGCTATCCAGGAGACACACACATTTTGGGCCACCAAACAAGCCGTGCATGGGCCCACGAAAGAGTCATCTCTCCAAGGAAGCTTCCGTCCTGGTACCGACAGTGCCCTGGACAGATGTGCTGACTTAGTGCCTTGGGGTGTCTACCTTGGCACACTGTGGGGACTGGGCCATGCCTGACACCTCGGCCCCCACTGATGCTGACCCTCCAACACCACATGTATGTGTCGCTTTAAGACAGCTTTGGTGGACACAGGCCTGCCTCTTACCCACAGCAAACCTCCTGCTGGCCACTGCTCCCGTGGCCTGCCACTACTCCCCATGGCCCCAGCACGGCTCCCTGCGGCCCAGCACTGCCAGTCAGTGAACACTCACAGCCAAATCGGCTGTGGGGGCCAGAAGGACAAGTCGAGCCACCTTGGCTGCATTTGGCTAGAAATGCATCAAACTTGCCATTGGCCTGGCAAGTCAACTGGGTCAACACAGTTCCTGGCCGTGGCCACCTGCGCGGGCTGCCCCGTCACTAGCGCAGAGTCACTGGCCCAGCGTGAAGATGCCGTCCTGGCCGTCTGCGTGCCGTCTGGGTGCTTGGGGTCGCAGCAGCAGCCCAAGGCAAGTGCAGTGCAAACCAGCTGGGCTTGCAAAGGTTTTGCATCTGCCCCTCAGAAATGATTAGGGCTCAAGACAAAGTGAGCTCTTTAACAGGAGCAGACAGCGTGGAAATAAAGTAAGAGCCTATTTTAAAAAATATTTTTGAAAAGCATGATGAGATCAAATGGCATCGAAACGCTTGAGATGACAGAACATGATTCAGCTCTTGGGCCGGTTCTCACGGCTCCGGGCGAGTGGCATGGGCTGTGTGCGTGGCGCTGGACGTCTTCCCCACGGGTGAAGGACTCCTCTGCTCACGTGTGGTCCGGAAGCCTCTGCCGCTGAGCCCCCAACAGACACGGGGGCCACATGGACTCTGGGGAGACGTCTGCACCCGGGACCGTGTTGATAATGACCCAATAAGCATCAGCATGTCTTGTGACAAGACAGTTTTGAGCTCATCCAGGCTTCAGAGCAGGATGTGGGGCAATGGCCCCAAGGACGGCGAGAGATGCTGGTCCCCACAGTCCCCGTCTGGAATTCTGCAGCCGGTGCGGCATGTCCGGGAGGCCACGCTACGTCCCGTGGTCCCAGCACGACTGTCGAGAGCCTCGCTGTGCCGTCACTGGGATCTCTGGCTGGGGGGTGAGTCCCACGACCCTGCCAGGCAGGCGCCGCCCTTCCCTGTCCCAGCCCCGGCCCCCCGTGGCTGCTGCTCACCAGGGGAAGGCTTCCTCCCGTGCTAGCCCGGCCTTGCGGTTTTAGAAGAGGTGATGCGGACTGACCTGTGTCCCCCAAATCCTTTCGCGGAAGCTCTAAGCCTTAAGGTGACAGTATTTGAAAATGAGCCTTTAAGGAGAGAATTAAGGGTCAGTGAGGTCACCGGGCAGGCCCTCAGTGAGACAGGGGCCGCGTGCTTGTAAGAAGAGGAGGGGCTGCCGGGGACGCAGGCACAGGGGAACGACCACAGGAGGACACGGGGAGAGGGTGGCCGTCCGCAGGAAGGACCACCCCAGCCTCACCCTTGTCTGGATTCTGAGGAAATCGGGGTCTGTGGCTTTGATCTGTGGCTGCCCCAGGGGATTGCGAGCGAGGGTGTTGGGTCTTGTGCATTTGGGGGACCCGTGTGCAGCATCGGGGGGAGCACAGCGAGTCGTCCTCGGGGCTGTCAGAGGTTCGGTTCCCGAAGCCGCCCGCCCCCGTTCCTCGTGCAGCTGTGCCGGTCGTCTGTGCCGGTCGTCTGTGCTCGCGAAGGTCTCTGCGCTTCCGGAGACAAGAGCAAGAGAGGGTATGATTTCGCCGGTGGCATACTGGACACACGCGGGCTCTGGAGCCGAGGGGTAGCGGCTTCCCTCCACAAACGAGAGCTCCTCTCGACCCCGGGGAGGCAGGGCTGCATTTCTAAAGGGGGGTAGTGTGCTGGCGGCGGCGGCAGCTGGCCTTGCGGAGGCCACAGACATGCTCCCGGGGCAGCGGGCCCCTTGGCGAGCTGCCACACCAGGCATCCACGACAAACACGGGCAACCTCCTGCTTCCCGCAACAGGGATCCCACACAACCGCTGTAGACGTTAATCTGACCATCTTTCATGCGGTCTCAGGACCCACGTCGAGTCTGGCCCGATGCTATCTTTGTGCGCTTTCCCCTTCGCTAGCTGGCCCGACGAAACTCGAGATCCTGCCCCGTGGAAGTGCGAGCCAGGCGAGTCCCCCCGTCCTCGCCAGGCGTGGGGGGCTGGGCCTGCACGAGAGGGCGCTGTGGGCATCAGCTGCATCTCAGGGCTGTGCCTAGCGTCGGGCCTGGCAGGGCTCCAGGGCCGGGGGGCCACCGGCACTTAGCTCCTCGGAAGCAAAGGTAGCACAGGCAGGCGCCTCCGTGCGGATTCCGCTGCCCCCACTGAAAGCAGGCCAGAGAGGAGCCTGTTTTGTCCCGTAGCAGGGCTTGGGCGGGGCAGAAACAGGGCATTCACATTCGTCTCTTGGTGCATTTCGAGTTTCCCGTGTCCTGGCTGGAGGACCGGCCGCGACATCCAGGGCAGAGATGCATTCCAAGTCCCACTCGGGCTCCTCGGGATGCCTGGGGCAGCACCTGCTGGGCACCAAGGACACCATGTACTGATGGACAAATAACACCCCGGCTCCGGGAAGAGCCATCTGAGGCTGGTGACAGGGGCTCTGAGAGGCTGGGAGGAGTGTGAGACACCTGTGACTCAGGGCCCAGTGAGGCCGGCTGCCTCAGGGGACGTGGCTTACGTGGACACACAGGTGATGACGGAGGAGGCTTCTCACCCCGGGGCTCAGGCCTCTGTTGGGACCCTGCCCACATGTGCTGTCTGGGGGAGCCGGCTGCTGGAGGCCTGGGCCCGGCCTCGTGCGTCTCTGATGCCCCTAAGGGCCTCACTGTTCTTCTGGGTTGCACCATAAAAGCTTTCACTTTTCAACAATACTAAGCCCTCCTAGTACTGCATCACATTAAAAAAATCTATTTATTGATTGTTTATTGCATCAATTAGCACGGCTGTCACGGCCAGCAAACCAGGAACCTGTGGGAATAGCACACACTCTGCATGGACCGCTCGCGACCCGGAACGGGAAAGCCGCGGCTTCATCCTCATCACGTCGGGCTTCTAGAGTTTCTAGCGTCAGAAATGAGACACGGGCACCGGTGAGCGGGGCAGGGCAGGTGTGGCAGGAAGCTGGCCGGCAGAGCCACAGAAGGGCCACATGCCTGCGGGGGCTGTGGAGCACTGTGGGATTTTGTGGATGTCACGGGCATGTGGCCTCTGGGGCAGCCGACGCCACACCCCACAGGAGCCCAGCTCATGCTCAGGGACCCACGCTTTGCTGTTTTAAAAGAAATAATGTGGCGTTCGGTGTTTTAGGCATCAACGTCAGCCCTGGGGGTCATCATCTAGACTTGTGTTCTGTGGTTTTGTGCATGTCGCTGTTAGTTCCAGGAAGGGGCGGGGGACCAGATCCTCAAGAGGTTCACAAGTCAAAATGCGACGGTTCGGCCCGCCGCCCGGCCACGCTGGAAGACCGCGGCGTGGAGGTGATGGGAGGCGTCAGGAGCAGGAGGGGGAGCCGAGGGAAGGGAACGCTCCGCCCCAGCTGGAACGGTTCAACTTCGCACTGGGTCATTCTTCGTAGGTCTGTCCTAATTAGATAGTCTGTCCATCCCACCACGTCTCTGTGACCTGGGACATGTTCCAGGGGTGAGGACGAGAGCCTTGCCCAGGCCACACAGTGGACCCATGGCCGACGATGACAGCGAGCTCTCGGGGCACGCAGCAGTCCCAGGTCCCACGTCTCCACCTTGCTTAGATAATAGCAGCTCGAGGCAGACACTTGACTCAGCAGCTGGGGGCCTGGCCCGGGCGGCCCAGGGACATTTACAGAATGTGCACTGTTTGCGCCAGCGGCACAGCCTGTGCAGGGGCCCCTCACCTTCTGACACTGGCTTCCAGAGCCTTGCACGCCCCCAGAGAGGGCTGGGTTGTGAACCCTGTGTACCTAGGACGGTAGGCTGCCCTGCTACCTCCTGCGTTCCATCCCATTTTCTCCTGAAGGGTGGAGACAAGGTCTCTGGTGACAGAGCTGGAACACCAGCAGGAAACCGAGGGTGGCCTTTGCGGGGGTGTGGGGATAGTAACCCTTCCCGAGTTCTGGAAATGCGGTGGACACAGGAACACCTCAGCCCAGATGAGCCCGGGGCTGACTCGACGCCCTGAGCCCTGGGGTGCTGGTCTCTTTCTTCCTAAGTGCTGACCCCACAAAGTTACTGGATCAAACACTGAGGACTGAAGACGCTCGTTTCAGTCTCTGTGCAAACACACCCCAGTGCCGCCATATTGGTTTTTGTGGGAAAACCAAAAATGGTTGCACTTTGGGCGTCGAGAGCAGAGAACTGCAGGATGCCTCACAGAGTGGCGATCCCCAGGTCCGAGCCCTCACGCACATGCACACCCAGTCTCTACCTACCCGTCGGTGCAGCCCCCAGCAGCCAGGTGGGCCCCCGCCACAGAAAACCTTCTCCCATGGACGGCGGCCTCGTTCAGGAAGGGGGAGCCAGCAGGCTTCCCGGCTGAGCGGCGGCGGCTCCCGGGTCTGCCCCGGAGCTTCCGATGCTGCACCCCCGGGGGCCCGGCTCATGCTCGGGCCCCCACGCTTTGTTCTTTCAAATGAGATCATCTGGTATTTGGTGTCCGAAGCCCCAGTGTCGCCGTCATGAGTCGTGCAGGAAAGGTCAGAACTCTGGGCTTCTGTGTCAGTGAATACGCCGGCTGCCACACTTCGCACATTTGGAAGTTTTGTAACTGATTTTTTATATTTACACTTGCTTAAATACGTATTTTCCGTCTGCCTTTTTTGCTGATTAGGCCGACCGGCCTCCCTCACCCCACGGACTCCGATCACCTCAGCGGGGCCACACTGCACACACACGCTCTTTTAGAAAATTGTGACCACGTTTAACTCCTTTCCTTGCAAGTAGACAGACATGATTTACACATATTTCGTTTAACATTTTCTGAGACAAGAGGTTCTTTTTTTTTTTTTTTTAAAGATTTATTTATTTATTTATTCGGCAGACAGAGATCACAAGTAGGCAGAGAGGCAGGCAGAGAGAGAGAGAGAGAGGAGGAAGCAGTCTCCCCGCAGAGCAGACAGCCCGATGTGGGGCTCGATCCCAGGACCCTGGGATCATGACCTGAGCCGGAGGCAGAGGCCTTAACCCACTGAGCCACGCAGGCGCCCCGAGACAAGAGGTTCTTACGGTGAGCGAGACACAAACCTGCCGGTCGCCATTGGTGATGTAGCGACAGACTGGGCGCTAGACCATCCTTCCTCTGGGGCTCTGGAAAGTTCACTCCTTGTCCACTGCCTGGGAGCTCCATGGCCCCACAGAGCCAGCGCAGCGGGCCCGGAGGTCCCAGGGCAAATGGGGATGGCCTGGGGTGCTGTGTGCTGGGCAAGGGGCTGTCTCTGGGGAACCAGACCTCCCACCATCCCGGGGCATCGGCAGGGGGTCTCTATTCTATTTTCGGTATCTGCCTTTCTTCTGCTTAAAAGACGTACATACTTTGCGGTTGATGAATTAGGTTCTTGGCAAGGATCTAGCAAGGACGCTGGAGAGACACCGAGTTGGTCTCCCTGCACCTACCAAAGCGGCAATCATGTGGCCTTGCCACGCTGTGTGTCTCTCCAGAGACACTGAGGCAGCTCAGTGACAAGCGAGGCACCTGTCCCACCTGACTGTCCCATGGAAAGACTCTGACGGCCCTTGGGAGAGCCAATATTTGATACTGTCTGGTAATTTTTATGTTTTCTGTTTTTGTGCAAAGTCCTGACTTTACCACATCTTCACTGAGCAGCTACTATGTGTTGGGCAGGCCTGTACCAGCAAGTCCGATGGCGGAGACGGAGCCCAGGCCGCTGAGCCCAAGGCAGCCCACCAGGGGGGATACACGCAAGGTGTCGTGGCAGAGGACGGGGCAGCACCCGGCTGACGGAGGGAGGGCACAGAAGCATCCCGAGACACTGAGCTAAGTCAAAGGGTTTGACACTCCAGTAATGGAAGATACTGGAACTCCCACCTAAACGTAGGGGGCTTGAGATCTGAGCCACAGACCCCCAGGCCTACCTGCCTACCATGTACTCCATTCTGGGGGAGCCAGAGACTCCATTCTAGAAATAATGAATGGCTCTTCTGTAAACATGCCCAGACTCCCATTTTAATATTAAAAAAATGGAAGTTAATTCCTTATTTAAGACATAAGGAGATTTTAATATTGTAGCCGTCCATAGTCTCCATTTAAGACACGAGATTGGGTCTGTTTCTCAGTTCTGAGAAGTAACACAAGTCTGCTTCTTCCACATTTACACGCACACCTGTCGGAGGACAGGGGCACAGACCGGCGGCAGGAAGCATGTCTGCCGGGTTCATGCTGCGTCAGGCCGAGGGCAGGACAAGCTCTTCCCGTGTCCTCATCACTCAGCTAAGTGCAGGCAAGACAAACGGAACCGAGAAACGGAACAGGTTACAGGCTGACAGATGGCTGGGGACTCTGCCTGGGACGCGAGTGTGTTGCCCACCCCACTCTGGCCCCCCGAGCTTTTAGAGACGTCATTTTGGTGTGAGTGTGGTGTGAGCCCCATTGGGGCCACACCTTCCTCGTGGGGCCTCCGGGTTCATCCCAGAGCATGACCCCCCATCTTGGGGGGCTCCGAGAACCAGACAGGACAGCACCCTAGGGACACAGCCCCAGCACCTTGCAGGGGAAGACGTGGGGGCATGGGGGTGTGCAGGCTGCCAGGGATGGGGCAGCCCCCGTGCAGAGCCAGAATGCGTGGCTTCCAGCCCCTGACCCTTCTGCTTATGCCCCTTCACACCGCAGGTTGTCTCAGTCCACGCGCCTGCTTCGTGGGGCATCCTCCCCCAGTGACCCCTGCAGCCCTGGGCCCTGGACGCCTGCTCTGCACACGTGTGTGGGGTGGAAAGCCCTCGTGGAGCAACGGTCAGCAGGAAGGGGGGCTGGCAGCCAGGCAGAGGCCCTCAGATCTGCCGTACCTACTGCACGCCTTCTCATCTGACCTGATCTCGCCCAGTACCGTGGCCCCGGGAGAGGGAGGATGTGTGCGGTAGTGGCCGGGGGGCTCCAACAGCACCCAGAGGCTTCATGGGGCGCCCTTTGTCCTGAGTTCCAAGGGTCAGTGTCGCGCTCGGGGGAGGCCCCTGAGGGAGGGACACGCACCCTCTGCTACTTTCTGCAGTCACCTCCGGCTCTGTGCATGGCTGTACGCGTCCGCCTTCCCAGCCACGTGGCGGGCCTCGGCCAAGAGAAGCCGCGGGACCGCACAGGGAGCTGGCAGCCACTGGACCCCACGCAGAACCGGCCGGCCCCCGACCTCCTCAGCACCAGGCTAGCAGCCTGCGGGGACCCTCCCTCCGCCTGCCCTGCATGCGGACTTCCCAGACGGCGTGGGAGATGCGGCACCCCCCACCCTGGTTCCTCTTTTGCATCTGCTAGTGTCGTCTCTGCCCAAGCAGCCACTCGGGGCGTCTCTGAGGTGCCTGGGACCCTGGCGTCCCACAATGGGTGGCCCCAGTGTTTTCAGTCAGACGCCAAGTGGGCCCGGGTCCTGCCAAGCACAGAGCTCCAGGACAAGGAGAAGGGCTCCTGCCTCCAAAGTCACAGGTTCCTCCCTACTTGTAGACAGGGCCTCTAGGGTCACGAGGAGGGAAGTGGGTGACCCTGCTTTGGGATGCCAGCTCCCAAGTCTGAATGGATGACCCCTGCACATGAAGGAGGCCCCTTGGCTCCCTCACGGCTGGTCCCCACCAGGCACAGCAAGGAGGCAGGGCAGAGGGGAGGCTGCTGGGGGCCATGGACCCTTACCTCCCCCGTCTGCTGGAGAACACTCCATTTAATCTGACGTAATGATTTTATTTGTCAGAGAGAGCACACAAGCAGAGGGGAGGAGCAGGGGGAGAAGCAGGCTCCCGGCTGAGCTGAGAGCCCGATGCGGGCTCCATCCCAGGTCTCTGAGATCATCACCTGAGCTGGAGGCAGACACTTAACCCACTGAGCCACCCAGGTGCCCCTGTTTTCATTTCTTTTGAAAACAGATTTTGGCAGCAAAAATTGTTCCAAGTGTCCAGCTCCTTCTGGTCTGTCCCCTCCCCTCAGCTCTGAGGCCGGGTATCCAGCAGGCTGCCCGGAGGCCGCCTGACGCGCACAGGGTGGGGATGTCCTCAGTTTAGAATCAGCCAGACCCTGAGTTCTGGAGCGTCTCTGAGACGACGGGACCAGACAGGATCTGACTCGCAGGGACACCATGTGCTTGTGACACAGAAAGTGGCTGCTGCCGGGCCTGCGGAGCCTGGGGGCTCGGGCATAAGGCCACCTCTTGTCCTGCTAGACAGGACGGGGCCCACCGTCGGCAGTGGAATGTTCGGGGCCACGTCTTACGTCTGGAAGGAAAGGGTTACTTGACCAGAGGCTCCCTGGAGCCATCACTGCCCGGCAAGCTCCCCACCCCCGGCAGTGCGCCCCCGCCTGTGTCTGGGCCGCCGGCTTCACTGATCATGCGGTGTGGAGAGGAGCGGGCATTCCAAACGCCCGTTAATGGGCTTGGGGCTTCCGTGCAGCCGCGGTCCTGGGGAATTGATTTCTCCCTTGGCTACAAATTGCAGATGGAGACATCGTGACATGCAGAGGGAAGCCCGGGGATGGGGGCGCAGGAGGCGACATCCAGCGTAAAGAGATTGCTAAGTCCCTGTCTGCGTGTGCTGGTCAAGGAGAGGGTGGGCTGCCCCCAGGAGAGCAGGCGGAGGGGAAAATCCATACAGGGAGCCCCCGAGCTCACCGCAGCGGAGGCTCTGAAGGAAGGCGCCGTGCATTTAAATTAAATGTCAGGTACAATTTAGCACGGAGGCCTCACGGGGCCGCCCTCCGCAGTGGCTCCCCGCTGCACCCCTGCGTGCCCGCCACCCAGCCCGGCTCGGCAGGAGAGCTCTGCATCCACCGCCCAGGAGGGCGTCTGCGGAGGTGAGAACCGGGGGCTGTGCAGAGGCTCACCCCTCCTCGCTCCCCCGAGCCCCAAGCCCCAAGCCCCTGGCGGGCCAGGAAGCCCGCCCTCGCTCGGAGCGGGTGCAGCACTGCAGCCTCCAGCCCTTTGTCTCCAACATCCCCGAACGGAGAGGAGGGCTCCTGTGGGACACTCTTCCTGCGCCCTTCTGGGAGGAGAGGGGCTGCAGGCGCACGTGCATGGGTCCACGGCGGCCGGTGCAGGGATGCGTGAGGCTCAGAGTCCTGCTGGGAAACCTGGCCTCGCGGGTTTCCCTTCCCGTTGTGATGCCTTCTGACAACTCCAGCTTCCAGGCTCCGGGAGGCTTGTCCACAGACTCGCACCCTCAGTCCACGCCCCCACCCCTGCCCAGCCCTCGACCAGGGACTTTCCACAGCCACGGCCTGCTTCCAGGGCACACACACCCAAGCACAGGGCTGGTGTCACGGCGCGGGGGGCACGGTGGAGACTCTCCTGACCCCAGCTCTGTGGCCTACTTGGGGAGCACAGGGCAGCATGGTCCTTTGAGGCCCAGAGGTCCCCTCGGGGCCCCCGGGCTTCCCTGTCTGCTTTCCCGCCTGCCCTCCACCCAACAGTTCCCAGCTGTTCAGACTGACCCCCCTGCAGGGCAGCCCCCTCAGCCGTGCTCCCGCCGTCTGCTCCAATCTTCCCTCCGTCCCGCCCGACTTCTGGCTCTGGTTCTTCAATGCTTTAGGATGAAGGTTCATGAAGGCCGTGAGCCACTGGCCCAGGAACCATGGTCACCAGAGGCCGTTCTGTCTGCAGGACTGAGGGCAGCCAGACGGGGCTGGATCATCACCCAGACGCCCCAGGAGCTTGACTGGACTCCTGCGTCCTCAGCTCCTGGCACCAGCTCACAGTGGAGGGGTGACAACGCACTCAGTCCCCCGGCGGCTTCCCCGGGCCGGCCACAGTGGGGACAGATAGCAGGGGTGGGCTCTGCGGCCCTCTGGGGAGGGCCAGCCGCCACCTCAGGGACGCCCCTTCCAGGCCAGCACAGACATGCGTTGCTCTCAGAGCTCCAGCCTGTGGAGTGGAGGGCATGGCTGACCCTCCAGAAAGGAGGGAGTGGGCGCTAAGTGGCCCCGCACAGACAGAAAATGCCTCGAGCGGGCCAGGGACAGTGACGCACAAATACAAGCCACTAATCACGGGGCAGTTTATTTTTCTGGCAGGAGGTTTCCCTGGTGCCGGCGGTATATGGCTCTAGACAAAAGCCCGGTACAGACAGGACCGAGCAACTGCTCCTTCTCTGGCAAGCCCGGTGGGGACCCTCGTTCCAGGCCTCACTGCCCTGAGCCTGCTCCTCCGGGAAGCCTCGTCTCCACCCTCGGCCGACAGCCCAGCACGCAGGCCTCCTCGGCCTTCTGGCTCACTGCTCCCGTACCCCCACATTCCCGTCTACCCAGGGCATCTCCGGCCTTGTGTGTCCCCCGGCTCTCTGCTCAGTAACTGCTGACATCTGTGACGCATTGTGACCGGTCACCACTCCCGTCAGGAAGCCAGCACATCTCCGTCAAGAACACTGTGCCTTGCGTCCGCTCTGGCCAAGCTAGCAGCTCCGCTGCCCGCCTGCCCTCCGGCCAACGCCTTGACCGCGTCCTTGGAAAGCCTGGCCGCTCCAGCCCCACATCTGCCACGCCCCCCAATGGCAGAGTGACGGGAGGGGTCAGGAGAATTGGCCACGCAGCAAGGAGCCCTCCGAGTGCATGAGGACAGGGTCGGCGACAGTCCTGCTTCCCAGATGGAGTTCAAGGAACACCGGTCCCAGGAGGTCGGCCGGTCCCAGACACGAGGCTTCCCGGCCTCCTCCGGGACCCAAAACCGCCTCATGAGGCGCACATGGCGTGACACTGAGCAAAGATGAAAGCCGGGGTTAGCCACGTGAGTCGCGGGACAGTCAGGGTCTGCGAAGGACCCTGCGTGGACGCACAGCCTAAAACCGAGTCTCACTGTGAAGTGATTCTTCCCAGAAAGCACAAACACTGAAATGTGACACACGTTGGCAAGACAGTGACCTGGGAGCCGGGGACGTCCTGGCTGAGGAGGAGACTAGAGAAGCCGGAACGGGAAGCGCTGACCTCGGGCAGTTCTGTTATTCTCAGACTGCTGGGTGCTGGGACCGCAGAGTGCATCCTAGAGACCCTCTGGGAGGCCTGTCGAACCTCGGGGCGCACGCCCCGCGGCCGCTTCCCATGTGGGCCGTGAAGACGCTGAAGCCTGCCCGCCCAGCCGGCAGGAGAGCGAGAGCGTTCTCGACGCATGGGCAGCCCTCCCCAGGCCCGCGGCGGAGCGTACAGGTCTGACATCTGTGGGCAGGACTTGTGCGACCACACGAGACAAGTGCGAAGCAAAAATCCACACGTACGAAATGGGCCACGACAGCGGGAAGGAAAATGCGTCTGCGGACGGAACAGTTGTGTGTGTGTTTCTAGAGAGGAATTCTCCAGAACAGTGGTGTTGCCACAAGGCGCTTCCACAGTAAGACTCTGGAAGCGGTCGGTAAATCGGGCTCTGGCCGGGGTCCCCGCACTGTCCTGTCCTGAGCGGGAAGCGGTCACCGTCATCTCCTACTATGGCCACCGCATGGCGGGCACACAGCAGCGGGGGGTCAGCGGGCAGACGGACAGACGTCAGGGCGGCGTCCGCACACCCACCCACAGGCCTTACCTTTGCAGGAGGCACAGCAAGGCTTGGCCGGGCGCAGGGAAGCAAAACACGCGAGAAGATCACCCTCTTGCTGATGGAGGGGATGCCGTGAGTGCGACTCGCTCCCCCCGTTGTTCTAGAGCCGACGCTGGGGGACTGAGGGGCAGGTCAACAACCCAGCGGGAGGAGGCGGTCTCCCTGGGGACACAGCTGGGCTTTGTGGACGGGTCAAAGGAAGAAATCCATCATGGTTCAGAGGTCAGGGACGTGGGGCAAGGGCCCAGCAGACAGGAGGGCCAAGACTCCTGAAGGAAATGGGGGACACCCAGCAGAGGAGACGGAGACCCAGAGGGCAACGCGGGTGTGAGCAAGACCGACACCAAGGCCTCCAGGGGGGACCCTCACGCACCCACAGCTAAGGCAGCCTCCCGATGGGACAGTGCCTCCCCCCCGGGGGGCCTGTGGCACAGCAGGGCTGGGTGCGGGAGGGAGGATGCTCAGGGGGACACGATCCCCCCAGCCGATGCAAAGGCACTCGGTGTCCCCAGGTGACCAATGGCACCAGGAAGGGCCAGGCCGGTGCAGGCGGGGCTGAGCTCTGGACCAGTCCCGGGTTACCCTGGAAACGGGGAAGATCGAGCAGGTGTCAGGCGCACAGCACGTAGGGCAGCTGATGGGTTAGGAGACATGGTGGCCTCGGGGCATGCGTCTTCCGCGTCATTGAGCCAGGATGAAGCTATGGACGTGGACGGTCTCACTCCCATGCGTCAGGCTGTTTTCTAAATGAAGGTTTTTCTAAGAACCCCGCCCACCACTACTATATCATGATATAAAAACATCTCGGCCTACAAAACAGGGTTCCCCAAGCGAGCTGGGCACTGCCTGACGCCCGCGACCCGGGAGGTGCGAGCCCAGTGGGCTCCTGTCCGGGGAGCACCTGGTAAGGCTGAGGCATGGCCTCCCCTCGGGCTCTGGAACTCAGCAGGGGCCCTGGGGGGACAGGACACCCTCGAGGGAGGAGGGCAACTGCTCTGAGACGGGACTGCAACACAGTCCCTTAGCGGGTCCGCCGGCCGGACAAAAAGCTCCAGGCCAAGACCCTGCTGAACATGCATTAACGGAGCAGAGTGGGAACGCGGAGAGTAACATAGCCAGCGGTTTGCGTCTGTCTGCTGCTTTCCGTCTGTCTGAGAGCCTTTGTCTACACGGGCTCTGCATTCACGCAGCCTGAGAAGAGTCCCCCAGACCGCCCCCACCCCACAGGTCAGGCGCAGGAAGGGCGAGTGGGTCTGCCCAGGGCCACACACGGGTCCGCCAAGCTGAGCATGGCCCACGGGGCCCAGAACCATGTCCGTCTGTGCTCCTGGGTCTGGTGGGCCACCCGGGACCGTGTACACACCTGAAGCGGGCAGCGGAGGCAGCGTGGCCGGCAGCCCTCATCTGGGAGGGCCAGGGTGCCCAGGTGTCCCTGCTGGTGGGCCCAGCTCTCTGGGTCCCCCAGGATGCCCCTGTCCAGCACTGCCCCTACCCCTGAGTCATGGGCAGATGTCTGGGGCTCTGCCTCTGTGCACCCCACGTCATCGGGTCCGGCAAAGGAAGACACGGGCCAGGCCCGCTCCAGCTGTGCGTCCAGTGTTCTGTCTTCTGTCTTCTGGCCGCCCGCCCTGCTGACCCGCAGGGACGTGGGACCCACCATCGGATGCACAGACAACAGCTTCTCGGATCCCCGCAGCCCAGAGGAGCTTTCAAGTCCCGGGACCGCGAATCCCCATGGAAACCGCGGTGCCCTCTCGCGCCCAGCGGTCTGGCTGCCCGAGGGGACCCCCACTGCTACCGGGGCTCAGCCCCGAATGTGGCCCCGGAGCCCTGCCAGCAGCGCGTCACTCGGACATCAGGTCACTGCAGGGTTCAGGGAATGACGTCCTTCTTCTGTCTTCATACTCGGAACTTTCTTTACACGAGTCACATTAGCTCATTTGACACCTCGGGGAAAAGGCAAGCATCTGTGTTCCTCTTTCTCCTTTGGTCTGAAAGACCAGGTGGCACGAAGCCCCCAGACCAACTTGGGGCTCCCTCACGCCCCCTCCTGCAGCCGGAGTGCAGCCTTGCGGGTGAGGTTTGACCTAAACAGGGTGCTCTCTGCTCAGGTTCTGACAGCCCCCGAGAGAGGAGCCTTGGCCTCGCTGTCCCGTAGCCTCGCTGTCCCCTGTGGCCTTGCAGGTCCCTGCGTCTGTGGTGGTACATTGTTCTGTGTTGATTTCCTAGAGAAAACTGTCATAAGACTGAATTTAGCATGAGTACAGGGACGTATGTTTCTTTAATGAAAGGGAGCGAGTCAGTCCTCAACCTGGACCTGTCTCAGCCTGCCTTCGAGCAAGCCGTCCAGTGTCCAGACCCCCCTGCCTGGCCGTGGGCAGATGGGACCGTGGGAGGAGCTGCCGTCCTCGGGGCCTCAGGTCACCCGGATGCTCGTTCCTTTGCCCTGACTCACAGCAATGGCTGAAACCATGTGTGGCGAGTGTCTGCCATCTGAATGGAAACTCGGAAGTCTGGACAAAACCTGAACTTGGCTCTCGGGGAGCCCAAGTCTGGATCTTCCGATGGCTGGTTTTCACGTGCGTATTTGATGCCAAACGGCCAAGAGGAAGGTCTGCTTGTTTCACTTCCCCTGCGCGGAAAGACGCACGACTACATATATGATTTGGCCAGATTATTTATGAATATTTTTAAGTTAAAAGCTGTTTCAGCAAAGCCCAAAGCCTCTAAGAGCGGCCACATGGCATCCCCCACACCACACTGGTCACCCTGGTGCAGAGGGGCTCCCGTCCCAAGGTCCTGGGGCCCCAGCCCCTCGGGAGCCAGTGCCCTAACCACGGAGGCTGAGGGTTTCACTCCGAGGGGCCTGAGGAGGTTTTTTCAACTGACTCGTTCTCATCTTGCATTTTGACTTCTCTCTTAGTTCTTGGTCGAGTCCCACATGCTGGGGGCCTGGCTCCCACCCTGGGGCCCCTGGAGGACGTGAAGGAGGTGCCGGCTCCCGCCCCAGATGGGACCGACCCTCCCCGGGGGGCCTGGTCACAGATGGTCTACTGGTCTCCTGCCGTGTCTGCAGCTCCCACAGGAAGAAGAAAGCTCACTTCCTACTGCTGTCCTGAAAGCCAGACTTCCAACCAGTGAGCGGCTCCCAGTCGCCTCCTTCAGACAGAAGCTGCGACGATGCAGCTCCCGGTGGTGGGGAGGCCGGAGGTGGGGACGGCGCAGCTCCCCGTGGGGGTGGGGCCGGGCCGGCTCTTCTATCTCAACGCCGTGTTTCATCGGCCCGTGATGTTCGCGCTCAGATCTGCACACGCCGGGCACGAGACTCAGAGGCTTAAAAAAACCGTCTAACGTGTGTGTCGAGATGGGCACCCGGGCAGCCACTTTGGGCAGCCAAAGGTCATGGTCATGGTCCTGATCCGGCCCCCACACCCCTCAGGGCCTGTGCACAGCGGTCAGGCAGCTGTCAGCCCCGTGTGAGTGATGTGCGTCGAGGTCCCAGCAGGAAGCTTCACTCTCTAGGAGACCAGAGGGCAGTCCCTGCCCAGACAGTCTCCACCGGCCTCGTCGGGCAGGCATTAGGGGCTGTGCACTGGTGGACTCGGGAAGCACGAGTCTGGCCTCCAGAAACCATGGCGGCCATGGGGACGCCTGCCACCTTCTGTTCTAAGAGCCCTTATACTGTCCACCCGACTCCCATGACCGCCCTGCAGACAGCAGTCAGCCCCACTTGCCCGGCATCTTCTACTGACATGGGGCAAAGGGGGTCTTTCTGGGCCTGTCCCCCATGTGGAGCATGGCTGTGAGGAAGGACGTTACTCATGCTTTCAGAGAGAGACAACACTGGCGTGCCTTCTGCGTCCCCAGGGGCCATACGTTCCACTCAACACGCGTGACCCTGAACTTCCCGAGTGCTCACGGCGTGAATGACACCACGAGTCTGCTCTCTAGCTGACCAGCGTCTGTCCAGGGGTGGACTCGGATGAAGCTGTGAAGGAGAAAAACAACTATGGCTTCTCCCGCCCTGTGCTCTCCTGGCCTGTGTGCTCCTGGGGCACGTTCTCTTTCCTCTTTCCTCCCACCCGGAGTCAGACACAAGAGTGAGCCGAGGGCAGGAGAGGCAGCAGCCTTTCGCGAGGACGCTGCCATGGAGCCAAGCAGCCCCGACCCTGCCGGCCTCCCGGGGGAGGAAGGGGGCCGCCTGCGAGGCTGCGGGCGTGGGGGCACCTGCTGCGGGACCTCGAAGGCCCACAGTGGGCGGGGCCCTGACATTCTCGGGCCCCCGGCCATGCTGACGGAGGGTGGGCTGCATGTGGCACAATCCCGTGGCTCAAACCTCAGAAAAACCACGATACCCACTTAACCTAACCCGTGACCTTGCCCCGTGCTCCCTGACGCTCTGCTGACCTTCGTGTCCCCAGACACAGCGTGACTTTAGCTGTAGCCATGAGACACGAAGCAGCGGACACCTGCCAGGAAGACTGTAACTGAGAAACGAAAATGGGAAAGAGCTGCTGGCGAGGATGTGGGGAAACCAGACCCCCGAGCACGCTGGTGGCAGAGCAAGCCGGTGTGGCCGGTCGGCACAACAGCCTGGAGGAGCCTCGGAAACGCGGCCGAGAGTCACTCTGCGACCCGGGAGTTCTGCTGTGGGGGATCGGCCCCAAGGAGCGGAAGGCAGGGACTCAGGCAGGCGTGTGCACGCCCGTGCCCACAGCAGCCTCGCGCACGACGGCCGGGGGGAGAAACAGGGCAAATGCCCGCGGACCGGCGTGGATACACGGAATACGGTCCGGGGCACAGCGGAGTATCACGGAGTCGCACGAGCACGGAGCCCCGACGCCTGCTACAGGTGGGTGAACCTCGAGACGTTATGGGAGCGAGAGGAGCCAGCGACGGAGGGGCAGGTGCTGTGTGTCCACACCGACGGGGGCCCTGCGGCCGGCAGAGTGGAGGGTGGGGAGCCTGAGCTGGGGGACGGGAAGTCAGCGTCTTCGGCTGGGAACGATGGAAAGCTCTGGAGATGACAGTAGTGACAGCACAACTATGTGGACACCCGATGCGGCTGAGCGGTGGGCTCGGAAATGGTTAAAATCACTGTGGTTTACCCAGCACGATGGTTAAAACTTACCACGATAAAGAAAGAAGGAACGGGAGACGCCGTTGGCCAACGAGGCAGACGGGGCTGGGAGCTCGGGTGTCGGTGCCCCAGGTTACGGCTCTCCCCAAGTTTAGAGCCCCAGGCCCCCAGGCTGCCCCAGGGCTTTGGGTCAGACCCGCTGGAGGAGGCTGACATCAGCAGTCCACACGCTTGCCACAGAGCCCGTGTGCAGAAGCTTTCATAGCAAAGCAAGGTGGCCGGCCGCTCAGCAAGCTTTTCCTCACTGTGGTCCACGAACGGGGGTTGTGTCGACCCCTCCCTGCGAGGCGTTTGCGGAATCCAGCTGTGTGAGCTTCGTGTCTCCCCTGACCTGACCCCTCGCCCGCACCCCAGCCAGGCCCCAGCCACGGGAACAGGCAGCCACGGCCCCTCGGGGAAATACGGCTCTCACGTCCCCACATCTCACATCCCCTCAAGAGTGTGGAGGGGAAGGTACCTGGCTCCGCATCCCTGGCTCAGGCATCCCGTGCCCTGGAGGTTGCCAGCGGGGGGTCTGGCCTCGACACTGCAGGAATGTGGGCACCCAGGAGCGTCTGTCCTCTGCTCCCCAAGGGGCCACAGGGCTGGAGCTTCTCTCAGGAAGGGCTCAGGTGGCCCGATCTCACGGAGGGGTGTGCGCAGGTCCTGGGAGGCTCCCGGGCTGCTGGTGAGCAGCTGGATGAGGGTGAGTTGTTCTGGACCTGGGATGGGCAGTGGGGGGACGGAGGACGTCCGAGTATTCCCAGCACCCTCAAAAAGCCCCCACTGGGGCCAAGAAGGAGAGAGGCCACTCATCGTGGGTCATGGGCTCCAGACAGGTGGTGGTCTACTTGTAATCCATACGTTAGCCACCACCGGTCTGCTGGCATGCACACGGCACACACGGCAGGGGGACAAAACCCCAGCTCTTCCGGGAGCTTCCACTGCAGGGAGACATGCCGTCACCTACAGAAGGTCTGTCTGTTCCCCAAATGCCTGTTGTGCAGTGGGAGGGAGCACGGGAAGAGCGCCCCCCCACCCCCGCCACGAGATCCCTTGGATTCGGCTGAGACACGGTTCTGGGAGGTCAGGAAGCTGAGCCCACAGAAGCTCTGTGACTCATGACATTCTGCCTCTGACCCTCCCTGCCCCCAGCCTCCCTTCCAGCTTTCGCAGGCGTGCCACTGGGGAGCCCCTATGGCCCACGTGACACACGAAGCAGGCCCTTGCTCATGGGCTCGCGGGGGCCCTGTACCAGGAGCCGTTTCTGCGTTTACCCATGCTGGAAGGATCCCCATGCGCGGCGGGGCCCTGTCTGCTCCCTGGCGGGTAGCACCTGTCTCCCCGAAACCCAGCAATACTGGAAGGGGACACCGGGCGCTGGCTCTCCGGCTTTCCCCTTGGTAAGTGGCCAGGGCTTGGCCCAGCGTGCTTGAATCCTTGCCCCCACCCCAGTAGAAGAGGGGCCCCACTCAGCAACAGGGCCTCCCTCATGTGTGGAGCAGGGTCACGGGCTCACGGCTCTGCCCCATGCGGCTCCGGCAACACCACAGTAACTCCGTGAGCTGGGGACGGTGTCACAGTCACACGGGACGGGAGCGCCGACGCCTGAGCAGGAAGGGCTTCCTTGTCTCCACTGTCTTCTTTGTGAGCCCGAGGCTGGCCGTCCACACTGCTTCCTTGCCGCGGCGCCCACGCTTTATGCCGCTGCTCGAGCACTTCTGCCCGGCACGACGGAGACGCAGACAGCAGCAGCTCACGGGAGGTGCCCGACAAATCGTGGTCGTTACCGTTTAGCTGCCGAGGAAGACCGAGGCCCCCACACCAGTGACTGAGCCGGGCTCCGCCAGCTCCTCAAAGTCAGGACAAGCGTCCCTTCCACAATCACATGTCAGCGCTCCGCTCGGTTCTGCGTCGTGCAAACCAGGTCTGGGCCGGCGAGGCGGGCCGAGCAGCTCATCATCCTGGCACGCTCCCTTTCCATTCAGGAGGATGGCGGGGCGGGGGCGGGCTGGTGACACGGCCCTGTCAGGAGGGGGGGTGACCCCACGCCCCAGCAGCAGCTTCCAGCCAGGTGTTCCGTTGCTGTTGGACGTTCTGTAACTGGGAAAGGAGGGAGGACTTCCCGAGGGAGCTCGGCATTCAGGACTCGAAGACGGGGGTGTGACGTGCCTGCCATCCCTGCTGGGAGCCACACATGTCACCGTGGCGGCCGTCCTGCCCTCGCAAAACAGGAACACGACGGGAAAAGCAGACAGGGCCTCAAAGTGCAGCGATGCACGTGCCTTCATTTACGAGACCAGTGACCGAAGATGTCATGCTTTTGGCTACCGCCTACACTTAAAACAAATTTTATTTAAATTCCCTCGTTCACATACGGTGTGTTAGTATCAGGTGTGGACCATCGTGACTCAGCCCGTCCATGCTCCGCCCGGTGCTCGACACGCCCAGTCCTCTGCTTCGTCCCGTCTGGTCCCCGGCAGAGCTCTCGGCAGCTGAGGACTCTTTCTTGGTTTGCCCTCTCTCTCTTTCTCTCTCTCTCGTTTCCCCCTTTGCCCATTGTTTTGTTCCTTAAATTCCACGTGAGGAGCTCACGTGGTGTCTTTCTCTGATGTACTCCGCTGAGCGTAGTCCCCTCCCCTCCAGCCGCGTTGTTGCGAACGGCGAGGCCTCATCTTTGCGAGGCAGAGCACTCTTCCTCCGTGCGCCCACGCCGCTCTCCTCTCTCACACACCTGGGCTGCGTCTGTGTCTCGGCTGCCGCGACGGCGTGTCCGCGGCTACTGCCCGCGTCTGTGACTCTGCACGACCTCTCCGAGTCGTTGGAACTTCCTGCCAGCCCCTGGGAAGACGACAGCCCGGCGTGCTCATCCCGCAGTAAGTAAATTGTCATCTGCTCCTCCGAGCAGCTCGTTTGTGTTGACTTGTGTCTCTCGGTGCATCCACTCGAGCCCGGCCCCATGGGCAGACCGCACACGCCTCGTCTTCATCAGGAGCCCCCGAGCGACCCCAGCAGAGCGACAGTGCCGTTCTGGCCTGGACACCCGCTGTTCCCGGCCCCGCGGTGCAAGCGCCTGGCAGTGTCGCCGTGCTCGTCTTCCCGGGTGTGGCGATGCACACAAACAGTGCTCCCTCGGGCTGGGGCCCCAAGGTGGCCAATGTGTCACGGAGGACAGCCCCCCATCCCGGCCCCAGCTGCCTCTCTGCTCCTGTCAAGAGAAAAGCCACTAAAAAACCTGAAACCACCGCCCCACACGAAGAGTCATCTGGAAATGTTAAGTACCGATCTCCTCAACCGTTTAAAAACAGTTAAATTCATCTGTTTGCGCTCATCCTGCTGCAGGGTCCGTCTGCCTCCATCACAGTCTCTTCTCTGGGAAATGATGGAACGTGGCTGGAGACGCTTCCTGGCACCCACAGTCTGATGCCACCTACCGAGGGTTCACGGAACACGCCAGGGCTCCCGGAGGGGATCACTCAGCTGCTGGACGCGCACAACCCCGAGTGAGGCGTCTCCCGGCATCTCTGCCCCATCCGTCAATGAACAATTACTGTCGGCACCGCGTGGGGCCGCTGGGCGTGAGGTCACGTGTGCCAGGCAGCACACCAGAAATGGCCGTGACGTCGGCATAATTTTCACGACCGTCTTCATTAACCACAGCTCGCGGGAGGGTTTGCCTGTGCCCCATCATCGTCATGACAACGCCTCGCAAGCTCGCCTGCCCAGTGTCCACCGAGAGGAGAGGCTGAATGTCCTCATTATTCTGCCTCCCGCCTGCCCTGCCTGTGCCAAGAGGGAGACGCCGTGCACGGGCCGGTGATCTATCCGCCGCGATTCCCCTTGACAGCCGCTATGGCGTCTGGGCGAAGGCACTGGTCTGATTTCACAGTTTAATTACTGCTAATCTGGAGGGGGGGCCGTGCTAATGAGCCGTCAGCAATAGGAGAACCAGCCGCGCCGCGCCGCTCGCCCGCCGGGTCCCCAGAGGCCTGAAGCTCGCACGGCCCCACCCGACCCGGCTCCGTCCTGGCTCCAGGAAGTGCTACGTGTTGACCCCTGGGGCGACGGATGATGTAGCAGCGGCGGAGACGGGAAGGCTGGAGAGTCATGATGTCAAGAGTGAACGCGGAAGTGCAGGCTCCCGTGACCCCACGAGGGGCCACGAAGGACACACAGGACACCGCCAGCAGATGTGGGACAGAAACACGGCTAAGACACACACTCAGCCCCCTGGGGTCTGCGTAGACACACCCACAGCCAGCCTCTGCCTGGCTGGGGACCTGGTCCGGCGGTCTGTGTCCTGGGCGCCAAGGCCACCCTGGCTCCCCTGCCTCCCACCCCCAGCCGCTGCTCTCTCCGGCTGCACAGACACCCCCAGCGGGCCTCCTTCCGTCCACCCTTCTCGCCCGGGATGATTTATTCTTCCCGACACCAGCGGGGGGGCTTGTCGGCACATTCCGGGTTGTGCTGGTCCCACTGCTGTTTGTAGGGTGAAGACCCCCAACTCCCAACACGGCCCAGAAAGACCACACTTGGACCTACAAAGACACACGGGGCTCAGCACTCAGCATGTTCCATGATTCCCGGGCAGAGCTTCGAGTCCCTCCACCATCGCCTCTGTCTTCTCTTCTGGAACACAGCCCCACACCCTCACACCAGCTCCCTGTCATGGGGGTCTCAGCGTCTCTCGTCCAGCCTCAGTCCAGAACGCTCAGTCCCATATCGAAGACCGTCCTTCCCAGCGGACGGTGCACCCGGACCAGGCCGGTCGCCCCCAGGGCCTGGCGTGGAGGGGACTGTAGTTGTTTCTGGAGTGAATAAACACCAGGTAGGCTCTTCTCACGGCCTTCATGAAATGTCCTTGTCAGAAAACACTGATGTCCCCAACTCCTCCTACAACAGACGCCAGCAGTCGGGATGCTGACCTACGTACGTGTCCATTTATCTGTGAACTGAGATTTCTTTATATCTCTTCTCATTCTAAAACACCACTTTCAAGAATACAAACAATAAAAGGGAAAAGCGGATAAATAAAAAATCAGGTCTGGGGAAAAAAGATTGATAAAAATATGAAAGAATAAGTCCAGGGGGCCGCGTGGGTGTCAAGCCCGTCCCACCGAGCTGCAGAAACCGAGCGGAGAGTGTCGTCTGAGCTCCCAGAGAAAGCGAGACGCTGTCCTGTGCGAGTCACAGGCTCTGTGAGACCGACGGCGTCAGGCAGCTGAGATCCGACGGTGCGTGTCCCCAGCGAGCCCGGTGACAAGGGCAGAGGCAGGCTCCGTGGGGCTGGAGTCAGGGAACCTGCGGTGGCGGGTGGGAGCGGGTCTGACGGGGGCGGGGGCGGGGTGCGGAGGCCTGACCCACGCGGACACTCCCCGCACCGGGGGACCCACGAGGGGCACGCGGCGAACCGTGGCGGAGCGCGTGGTTATTTCGGGGAAAGGGTCTTTCAGCCCCACACAGTATGGGATTTGCCTGCAGAACCCCGGCACCCTTGATTCTCTGTCCGATCCGGCGAGTGTAATTCCAGAAACGCGCCGGAGCCGTGCTTGGCTTCCGGGCAGGAGAGGGAGCGGGAGGCTTCCGGGGCTTCCACGTATCCCTCCCAGGATGCGCAATGTCGTCACAACGAACCGTTGCGGCTCCGTGATGATGCTAATCAAGTGTTCTTCACAGCAACACGGAGAGAAACCAGATTTTCAATTAAGCGTGTTCCGTGCTGAAGGTCTTAGCGGCTTTCCTCTCGCTCTCCTGTGGGCGCCGAGCGGCCCCGCCGTGGTGGGGCTCTGCTTCCGAGGAACGGGGCAGCCGCCGACGCGCGAAGCTGATTTCTTCTCATTTTCTTTCTGGTACCGTGAACCCGAAGGTGGGACTCTGCTCTGGGAGATGCTTTCGTTACCAAGTTGCAAAGCCCCGGGTCAGGGGTGCTTCGGGTAGCGGGGCAGAGGGAGAGAGGGCTCTCTGGAACCCGTCCTCCTGGCCTCCAGCACGTCGGCCCAGAGCCATCCTGCCGAGCGGACGTGCATGGGGAGAGCCCCCCGGCCCGGCTGCGACGCATCACTGGGGGAAGGCAGAGGCGTCTCATCCCAACGTCCCTGCTTGAGCTGGACCTCTGTCCTCCCTGAGCCGCCTCCGGGTCACCCCGGCACTTTGCCAGCAAGTTCTGGGCCTCGAGAGGCCCTGGGGTGGACCTTGGACACTTGCTCCTGGACACTCCCACTGCCCCAGCAGAGAGCCCAGCCCAGAGGTGGCCCCGCTGGCCAGCCGTGTAGACGGGCCATCGAGCCGGTGAGCCCCCAGCCCCGGCTCCACGGTCCCTGCGCAAATGTCCCATCCGTGAGCAACATAGTGATGACATCAGCTCCGAGCTCCGGGACAACCCGTGACGCTCCTTATGGGACGCTGGCCTCTAGCTCCCCCTGCTCGCTCCTCCACACTACCACCACCCACGGTCCCGCGGCAGGACCAGCCCTCCCGGGGCATTCCAGCTCCGCGTGGCAGCACCTCTGAGTCCCACGTCCATGTGCGGGATGGGGGCCTTGCAGACGAGCAAGATGCGGACCGCGAAGAGCTCACAGCTGAGTGGGGAAGACACAGCATAAGGCCCTACAGTGCTAATATTAGACGGGGCAGAGACAAAGAGACAGAAAGAGAGAAAGAGAGAAAGACAGAGAAAGAAAAACATAGAGACAGAGACAGGAAGACAGAGAGACAAAGAGAAAAACAGAGATAGACAGAGACAGAGAAAAAGAGATAGAGACAGAGACAGAGATATATAGAGAGAGATAGAGGGACAGAGACAGAGATACAGGGAGACAGAGAGAGAGACAGAGAGAGAGACAGAGACAGATAAAGAGGCGTGCCTGGGGGGCTCAGTCGGGTAAGCCTCTGCCTTCAGCTCAGGTCATGATCTCAGGGTCCTGGGATCAAGCCCCGCATCGGGCTCTCTGCTCAGTGGGGAGCCTGCTTCCTCCTCTCTCTCTCCCTGCCTCTCTGCCTACTTGTGATCTCTCTGTCAAATAAATAAATAAAATCTTTAAGAAAAAAAAAGAGAGAGAGAAAGAGGTAGAGAGAGAGACAGAGAGAGACAAAGAGACAGAGACAGAGAGACAGAGAGTGAGAAAGAGATATAGAGACAGAGACAGAGAGACAAAGAGACAGAGAAAGAGACAGAGATATAGAGAGAGACAGAGACAGAGAGAGACAGAAAAAGACAGAGAGAGAGATAGAGACAGAGAGACACAGACAGACACTTAGAAATAGACAGAAAGAGAAAGAGACAGAGAGATAGAGACAGAAGGAGACAGAGACAGAGAAACAGAGAGAGAGAGAGAGACAGAAAGGAGACAGAGACAGAGAGACAGAGGGAGACAGAGATAGAGAGACAGAGAGAGAGTCAGAGACCGAAGGAGAGAGACAGAGACAGAGACAGAGACAGAGAAACAGAGACAGAGAGAGACAGTGAGAACACAAATCCCTCTGGGGAGACTCGAGAAAGTGTACTGACTTGGAGAGGAGTCGGGTCTGGGTCTCGGGAACAGTGAGGAAGGGGCTGCCCCCGCCCCTCCCCAGGGGGAACCACGGAGGAACTTACCCGAGACCCGGGGTTGCAGAGGCCACAGTCCAGCCGCCCCTGCCCACGGGAGGGCTCTCGTCTGGCCCCAGGCTCTTGGCACCTGCACCCGTCAGACATGCTGAGCAAAGATGCCTTTAACGCAAGTGACTGCTTCTCCTTCAGAAGGTTAGATCCGCTCGGCGAAGAACCCCCAGCACCAGCAGGCGCGACAGACACGAGTGACTTGTAAGCGGCGCGGGCGGCTCCCTCCTAGACCCCTCGGTGCACACGCACACCCGCGCCTGCACCTGCTCCGAGCGCTTCCGGGAGCACAAGGAAGGTGCCGCCGCCGCGTGACCTCGGTGTGCGGGCTCGTCAGCGTGCATGTCCCGCTCGGGCCGGGGGAAGGAAGCGGAGGCGGAGTGCGGCCCCACGGCCCCCGACACGCTCAGGGAGCACCTCCGACGGGCGAGGACAGTGGTGTGGGGCCACCTGCGCATCTCCTTCTGGGGTTCTGGGGAGCTGTTCCAGCGAGAACGCCACACAGCATCACCTGTGCGGAGCTCCCGCTCCACGGCTTCTCCCCTGCGTTTGCAGGGGGCACCCTGACCCCGGACCCCTGATGCCGTTGGGGTCCTGCTGGAAGGCTCATCCCCCGTTTCAAGGCAGGCCCTATAGCGACGCAAGGAGGAGCCCAAAGACGCAAGCACGTCTGGGATGAAGCAGGGAGGCCTTGCAATCCCGCCTCATCTCAGGGAAGGAATCCAGGGCCCGACAGGCCAGCCATGGGCAGCGAGCAGCGCGGGCCTTCCCGACACTGACCGTGGAGGCAGGACGGCCCCCGTGCCCACCCTCCTGCGGCCGCTCCCGCCGCTTTCCCCTTCCCTCCTCTGTCTTCTAGCATTTTCTCCTCAATGTTTTCCTCTCTCGCCAGATGCAGTCCAAGCCACAGGTGGGGCAGGCGCCCCCGGATGCGGGAGTCACGCCCCCAAACTGTCCAGTCCAGCGACGCAGCGGGAGGCCGGCAGACCCCACCAGGCCATCCCATGGGCCTGCGTCAGAGCTGCAGGCGGCGTCCCCACCCCCCCTGGGCTCTCTCCCAGGGTTCCCCCGGCATCCCGTGTGGACACAGCTCCACTCACCAATGGGCCACGGTCTTTGATAACTGATGCAGATGCCACGCCGACCACCAGATCTCGAAACACAAACGAATGCTCACTGGCCGCTGTTCCCTCGACCTCGTTAATTCCGCGGCACGTCGTAGAGACGCAGCAGACGTGCGGAATCAACCGTCCACCGGGAAGTCAGCTCCTCCGACGCGGCCAAGGAAAATGTCTCACTCGATAATATTGATACAGTTGGCTTTTACGGCATTAAGTTACCTTTAGACGAATCTTTACGGCGCAGGACAAAATGCCTCAATTCAGATCAAACTAGAATAAAATAAGCTCAGACAAGAGCCACCGCGGGAAGGAAAAGCCACAGAACGGAAGCTCCAGGGCAGCGGAGCAGTGAATCCCAGGTGACGGGGACGGGTGGACCAGGGGAGGCCGGGCCTCTGCCCGTCTGTCTGGCGCAGATGGCGAGCTAACACTCCCGCTCGCACGCGGGCGTCGCGGCCCCTGCTGAAAGGAGCGACTTCATGTTTCTGCCCACGCCGCCAGCGCGGCTCGTCTGTGGACCGACATCTACAAACACAACACGAGGGCCGCGACCCAGTCTCCCCGCCGGTACCCCAACTCCCGCTTCCTGCCGGGAATGGACTTGGACAGTGCGCCGCCTGCCTGTCAGCCGTCCCCAGGCCATCCCTCCCTGCGGTCTCGGGCCCTCCAGCAGATACCACTTAGAAGCAAACCTTTCTTTTCTTGGTGACCGGGATGCAGGCCTCAAATGTGAAACCGTGGACCCAGCCCGGCCAGGACGTGTGTCGAGTGTGAGTGCCAGCGCCGCACGGAGAGTAGAGCGAGCTGACATTCGTAAGGGGCAGGCGAGCCTTCAAGCCTGGCTTCCGTCGGGGGCGGCCGGACACAAGCACACATGCCCGTCACGCGTGCTCACAAAGGCGTGTTTCTCGTCAGCTCAGATGGAGAAGGACCGGTTTTGCGGGGGGCCTGCTCCTTGCCCCACTCACTGGCCCACGTGCGCATCCCGCTGGGGCAGAGGGACCCACGCAAAGCCGCCCGTCCGAGCCGGGTCTGCTTTGTTCCCACCAGGCCTGGGAGGAGGCGGCGGCAGGCTGTCGTGTGAGCTTGCTTTCTCCCACAACCCACGCTTTGCGTCTTAGCTCTACTCCAGGAGTCCCAGAAGCTGAGAGACAAACCGCAGACTCAGCCAGGAGGACGTGGGGCCGGGGCACGGTGGGGCGGGGCTGAGCGAAACTTTCCTCAGACAGAAGCCCCAGGAGAACAGCGGTGATGCTGGGTTTTAAGTAAGGGGCAGGTCTGTTGAAATTCGTGTTAGTTAAAATGATCGCTGTGTGTCTAAAAGTAGCTTTCCAGTCGGTGCTCGGTGGAGGGGGTCACTGTCCCATGCAGAACGGGCTTACTGGCGGACGGCACGAGCCTCTCCTGGTGCCCACGGCCGCTGACTTCTGACCGCTCGACAGGGCGCATGGAGAGGCGGTGAGAGAGCCTTCATTTTCTGTCCAGCTACCTTACTTCTCGTGTGTGGGGCCCCTGGTCCCCTGGGGACATTCCTCGGGGCAGACCTTGTCTTCCTCACACCCACCGGCCCCCCCACCAGCACTTAAAGCAGCACGAGGAGCGCGAGTCCACCCCCAAGATGAACTTCTCGGGAAGGGCCGTCGTCCCCAGGCCCCGCCAGGGAGGCGCTGAGGCAGCCCGCGGACAGATACGGCTCCAAACGGACCCCCGAGGGGTCCAGTCAGAGGGACAACCGGGGGCGGGCTGTCCCAGCGGGGGCCCCGGGGTGTGGCAGCCAAGAGCGCAGACACCACGCCCGTACCCCAAGGCCCGAGGCTGCTGGATGTGCCGAGCCCCCCATGCCCCTCTCCTCATAGTGCCGTGGACTCCCGCAGGCCGTGACAGGTCGCAGTGATAGCGTCTCGGGTCAGGGTACCCCACAGAAACCCACAGGGATGGGGCCGAGCACGGAATAAGCTGTGACCGTGCTGAGTCTCACCCGAGCCTGAAGCCCCGGAAAGCCCACCCTGTGCTCTGAGAAGCCACCCTTGGTGACGTGGGGGCCCTGGGACGTCGAAGACACGGCCGGCCTGCGGCCTCCAAACTCCCACCGTGGCCCCACCCGCCATCACGACTGAGGAGTGCGCGTCCCACCCGCCGGGCGGAAAAAAATGTTCACCGAACCGGCTAAGACTCCGCCTTCTTCCAGGCCCCGAGCAGGGTGCAGCCACCTCGGGGTGGAACCGCCAGGCCTGCCCGTCACACCAGCCCGCCACCTGTGTCCCCGGGCTCCTCCGGCTGCCTCCATTCCACACTCGCCGGCCCTGCCTTAGCTCCCTGCCAGAGGCCAGTGGACCCAGTGGCGCCCGATGGCACCACCCTGCCCATCGAGCCCAACCCCACAAGCCCAGCGTCCCCCCAAACTCACGTCCCTCCCCCCAAGTCCACGTCGTGGTTTCCGTGGCACAGCAGGAAGCGTTGGTCTTACTTTCTCGCCATCAAAGCAGAGCAACAGCCCATGCGTCCTGACCCGGTGCGTGGCCCTCTCTGCGTCTGCTCCCGAGGGGCTGATCAGCGTGAGGTCCACCCGGCTCGTCCCCTTGGCACAGCAGACATGGTCCCTTCAGGCCTGGCGTGGTCTGAGGCTCAGCGGTGAGATGGGCCTGCACGGACCTGAGCAGTGACGCCACGTCTCCGATAAGAGCCGGCTGCCCTGGTGTCAGTCGTCTGGTTTCCCGTCCCAGAGCTCGGCGCCCGCGTGCGGGAGGAGCGGCCAGGCCGCGTGTGTGGTGGGGGCAGGGGGAGGGTGCTACGGCGTTGCCCGCCCCCAGGCCGCTTTCCTCCCTGCAGTTCAATCATCACCCACTCCGTGTTCATGAAGTCAGTCGTCCGACTCCCCAGCATTCAGAATAGTCCATAGTCTTCCCGCCCCGACGGCCAGCTGCCTGGCCAGCTCCGGTCGCCCTCCTGTCCCTAGGCACTACCCTCTCCAGCTGCAGGAAACGGCTGCGAAGGACCCACACACCAGCCTCTGAGGAATTGCCAGTAACCGCGTCTGGTTTCCTCCCGGCGTGGCACAGACGGGCCTGGAGTTCTGGGTAGGGACCGCGGATGCCACCCTGAGCACCTCGTGCGCACCTGTCCCACCCTCCGTGGGGAGCTCCGCTGTGCGGTCCGCCCTGACGCCCTGGTCTGCTCGCCTTTCCCGCCCTGAGTGGGGCAGAAGGCACCAGCCGGTGAGCGGCTACGGAGGGAGGCTGGTGCTCTGAACTCGGGTCCGGAATGGAACTCGTTGGTTCCCTAGAGAATTAAACTCACGACTAGGAGTACCAGCCAGCTGAGCTGAGGGGTGAGCTCGGCACCAGGAGCCAGAGAGGGAGGGGACCAGTGCTCGGAGGAGGGACCGCAATCACGCGACTTGGCTCCGGGACCGCACGCAGGACCCCCTGGCACGCACAGCGGCTCAGGGTCGGACTCCAGGCTGTGTCCTGTGTGATCGTCCCAGAGACAGCAGAAGCAATCTGGGAGGGAGACACGCACAGGAGGGACCGTCTGTGTGTCATGTCCCTCCGAGAGAGAAACACTGGTTTCTGTACCCAGAGAAATAACTGGGAGGACGACCACCCCGGAAACGACCTCACGGCACCTGTCAACCCTCGGGCCTTCTTCCTAGCACACGAGCGTCCGGGTGAGACAGACGAATCAGAGGAAAACACGGGATGCAGACAGGGCTTTGTTTCCCTTCCTTCAGGAGCAGAGGGGCTGGCGAGGCGGGGAAGACACTGGTTCTTTGCGGACAGAAGGTGACGCCCGCCCGAGGGGGTTGGCGTATCTGTGTGATTGTGTCACTATGGAGTGTTACGGCGGGAACTTCCCATCAGACCCACTGACTGTGGCTCCTGACGCACGGCCCGAGGGAAGCAGCCCCCGCAGGCCAGAGCTGGCTGCTCCTCAGAGCTGGCCTGGCCTAGATGGGAGT
Organism: Pteronura brasiliensis; assembly: GCA_004024605.1. Classification (NCBI taxonomy): domain Eukaryota; kingdom Metazoa; phylum Chordata; class Mammalia; order Carnivora; family Mustelidae; genus Pteronura; species Pteronura brasiliensis. The sequence goes on along the minus strand of PJEN01004156.1, from coordinate 3,285 downwards.
GCCGCTACCCCAGAGGGTCCTGTATCCAGCAGATCCGAAGCTGACTGCTCCGACCCATGACGAGCTCCGCGAGGAGAACCAGGTTCACACATAAGATCCCAGCACACGCTGCGCTGCAGACAGCATGCCGGGAGGGACCACGGGGCACCCCGTCCACGCGTGCCACGGCCCGCACCTCTGCCTCTCTCCCCACGTCCGGACTGGGGAAGCGCTCATATGTGCGCCCCTCGGTGCTGCTGGTGCTGCTTTTGGACGGGGCCTGGGCACCGCCCGTTTTCGTCCATGGGTGAACAGGCAGGCCGAGAGGACCCGTGTCTTCTAGGGAGCCGGGGCCGGGCTGTGGCGCGTCTGCCCTCTCCTCCCCTCACGGAGCGAACGTGCGGCCGATACGGTGTACTTCCCACAGGACGGCAGTCCAAGCCTCCGAAGTGGGAGACACGTGAGTGCAGAGAAGCTGGAGAGGGTATGTGTAGTCTCCCTCGCAAGGAGTATTCCTAAATCCTGCTTCCTGGGCAGGACACAGGGCTGCTAGTTTCGGAAGGCACCGCACGCGTCGCAAGGCTCCGGGCCCGCAGTGGCTCTCGGTCTCACACGCTCTCTCAACAGATGCGGGAAAGGCAGCCGATAGCAGAAAAGCTACGGGACCAGGCGCCGACCCCCGCCTCCAGGGAATCTCCGTGTCCTGCCCGGGAGAGGACAGGTCGGGCCTCAGAAGGGCTCTGCTTATTGCACTGTCCGTCTCTAGCCTCTCTGAACAGCAGGAGAAGCCCTGCCTCACCCCATGGACGGTGCGCTTACCGAACGGAGGCCCCTGACCACGCGGGAACGGCCTCCGTGTGCTGACGCAGACCCACAGAGTCCCCAGTGTCTGGGGCCACACGCCGGGTCCCAGTGCAGGGACGAAGTGCATGGGCTGGGCAGGCCCGTGCAGAGGACGGCTCAGGGTGTCAGGGCAAGCCTGCCAGGCCTGTCTCAGCTGCACACAGAGAACGCGGCCGACAGACGTCGACACACCTCCCGGCTGTGGGCTCGGGTTGCAAAGTGGCCCGACCAGTAACGGGGTCGGCACAGTTTTGAGAGTCCGTCAAATTGAGAGGCAACCGTTTTGTCAGAGAACACGCTCATCTCCGGACACCGAACCAGCCGGCCGGGCTTGTGCAGAGACGTCGGCGGACGGCAGGGCTCGGGGAGGGGTGCCTGGAAGGGGCAGACCGAGTAAATGCCATCTGACCTGGGGGCGGGCTGGGGGATGGGAGACGGCCTTGACTTTGGCTGATCGGGAGAAGGATAGCACTGAAGGGCCCTCCTGTGTGTGTGTGAGGGTGCGTGTGTGTTCATAGGCAGAGGGAAGGGTCACCACACGCGTGTACGCGCCCACGGTGCCCAGCGAGCACGACCTTCGTGTGTGGCTCCAGAGCCTGCCGGCCCCTCCAGCGTCCAGTGCACTCTCCAGGGCAGGTGGTCCTAGTCGGGTGTGCACGCATTTCAGTGGTGGGGGGCTTGGAGAGCTCTGTCCCCACAGACAGGCTTGCTGGGGTGGGGAGGTCGTGGGGCAGCCGAGGGAACACACTGGGGTCGACAGCTGAGCCCATGCTGTGGCACCTGTGTGTGTCCCTGACAGCACCCCGCGCCCCCGGCTGCGAGCGTGCACCTGCAAGCCTGTCCTTAAAAGCACCAGGGCTTGGCATGGACAGAGGAGCCCGCATCTGCCGGAACAGACGGCACGACCTTAGCCAGCCACCTGATCTCTTCACGTTTCCGCCTCCCTGTTACAACAGAGCCGCCGTAATAGCTCTCCTAGAACGTTCTCGTTGAGTGGAATAAACCCGTATGTGTGTAGAAGCTTGACACGGCGCCAGCAAGTGTTGCACAAACATCAGAAAAGTGGTGGAACAGTGGCAGGAACGAGAGGTCTGTTGTGCGAAGTTAACAGCTGCTCTGCGTGCTGCCTCGTTTAGAGTTCTGTGTCCACAGAAGCGCCCCTGAACCCCCGACCTGCTGGCTGCCCATTCACACCTGCGAGCTGCCCCCCGCAGTCCCCCGCGCCTCACTCACCGTCCCTGGGCTCCCCGGCGCATCCCAGCCCCTTGCACACAGCTGGCGGCTGGCAGAAGATGGCACGGAAGCTTCCCCGGGACCAGAGCAGCCCTTGCACACCTACAAGCTGGGCGACAGCTACTGAGGGACGGTCTGAACCCAGCCGACCGAGGAGCCACTCTGGAACACGGGGGTGCATGGGCAAGGGCCAGCCTGGCAGGAGGAAGGTTCAGAGACCCCAGTCTCAGAGATGCTGGCCACGGGGAGGCCACTGGGACTGTCCCAGGGTGGGGGGTGGGGACAGGCATCTAGTGCCACCCACTGGTCAGGCCTGGCTCCTGTCTCTTGGCTGAGTCCAGGACCCAGGACTGGTGAGGTGACAAGACACAGCCTCCAGGCCTGGCAGACACCCCCACCTGGCAGGCGGGAGTGGGCACCATGCAGGGAGCGCTGCCTGTCTCACACGGCCTCGGACCTTCACCCTGCAGCCCCACTCTGCTCCCCCTGGACACGGGTTTCCAGACAACACGCTTGTCAAGCAGCCTTTCCGAGCATGTCAGATTCAAACATTATCTACTGAGTTCCTGTAGCGGCATGGCCTCCGCTTCCAGAGGTCCCATGTCCATCCACGGCGTAGTCTGTCCTGCTGCTGTTGTGGTGGTAGTGGTGTTGCTGGACATCTGCTGTGTCCCAGCCTGTGTGAACACGGGCTGCTCCTTCCTCCTCCACCTTCCGGTTTTCACAGAGTCCGTGATCATGGCCTCGACCTTGTGATTTGATTTGGATTCTGCTGGCTCTGTCCAGGGGCCCCTTGGGGCAGGGAGCCAGCGGGAGGGGTTCTGTGAGCCCCAGCGGCTCTGCACTCTCCGTCTCCACCTCTTCTGTCTCCCGTGGGCCTGCGGAGGGCTCGGGATGCGTCCGGCGGACACCTCGTTCCCCGCTCGTGGGCACAGCAGGCCGGGGGGACCGCGTTATCATCCGCAGGGCGAACGCCTTCCGCCTCCCGACACTCGAGTCCCAGCTGCCGCACTTCCTGGCTCCTGTTCGCTGACTCCTCCCCCGGGTCAGCCCAGGTCGGACTTACTGAAATTAACGTGCGTTTGAAAAGCTGCCAAATGTCTAACTTGGCATAAAGTTTGAGGACGGGGAAGTTTAACAGTGAGAATCGCTTACGGTGCCTCTGGGGTCAGTCCCAGGCCCGACGCGGGCCGTGTGTCCCTGGTCAGGGACGCACCGTTGAGGCACGGG